>JAAGKR010009031.1:12941-28351 GCA_011419295.1 Clarias macrocephalus | reverse complement strand
GTCTCCACACAGCCCCACCCCATCCGTCCCTCTGTGTCTCCACACAGCCCCACCCCATCCTTCCCTCTGTGTCTCCACACAGCCCCACCCCATCCTTCCCTCTGTGTCTCCACACAGCCCCACCCCATCCTTCCCTCTGTGTCTCCACACAGCCCCACCCCATCTTTCCCTCTCTGTTTTCAAATAGCCTCGCCCCATCTTTCCCTATTTTTCCACACAGCCCCACCCCATCTTTCCTTCTGTGGTTTCAAATAGCTTCGCCCTATCTTTGCCACTGCATCTTTGCCCACACTCCTGCTCCATTCTTTGTCTGTGTCTTCCCATGTCAAGCCCAATTCCTCCCTCTGTGTTTCCACACAGCCCCTCTCTCTCCCTCTGTGTCTCCACATAGCCTCACTCTTCTTTAGTTTTAGATCTCCTGCATCTCCAAACAGCCTTGCCCCATCTTTCCCTCTGTGTCTTCACACGCCCTCCCTCTGTGTCTCGACGCCCCCTCCCCGCCGTCCTCTGCATGCATACACGGTGTTGTGCACGGATTGCATGCCATAATAAATGAATAAGCCATCGCGCTAGCATGATCAAATAGTCTTACATTTAAATTCTATCTTTGAGTTTGATAGTAATCACAATCTGTAATGTGCTTGTAACTGCTCACATGTGCCTTTGACTTATAATTGAACAATCTATTTTGATCTATATATACAGTATATCATGTATCAATATTCCGCCTAAAAATACAGAGATAGAATTTATAGATGATATCGCCCACCGCTATTAAGACTCTCTTAATTAGTTTTAACTATTAGAAATAGATTATCATTGCTCCTGAAAGTTTTTCATTTAATAGCCATGCATCAAGTTACATGCTTGTGACTCCCAATGTGCATACATCTGCCACTGTGCGCCATTCCTTTGTTACGCCCAGCATGCTGCGTCAAAAAGGTTTTAGGTCATGAAATTGCTACGCTGTTTATAAGGTGGTGTTTTTATAGCACCATTTTAGATAAAAAATAAAAAATATTAAAAAAAAACCCCGTCCCGCCCCATTCCTGCCCTTTGAAACACATTAGAGCTTTGTTTATACTTCAGAGTCAGGTCTGAAACTGTACAGCTCACGTGAAAACCAGGGTAAAGGGGTCAAATGGATCGTCTGCAAAAAAAAAAATAATAATAATAATAGAGCTTTAATACAGTGTGGATGTTGGACAGCTTGACTTTAATAAGAAAAACATCATTTCATTTATAACACTAAGCAATGCTGGATTAATGCTCAGATGGATTAACATGTAAATGAACATTCATGATTATAACCCCAGTGACTTCGATGTAGGTACGAAAACATTTCTAAATCTTAACTACTTAATACTGCTATTTATCAGATTAAGACTGTTAGATGAAGCACTGGCGGACTCGCTTCACCCTTGGGAGAGTACAATTTCATCCTGTCAGCTCTGTAATATGATACCCTGGAGAGCAAAGAGCAGCTTTTATGATAATAGCCCCTCATAAGATACACTTATCACATTCACAGTCACAGTCCCATTGTTCCCTTTCTTAATAAGACTATTTTAAGCAGTGACCTATGGGAATTTATTAAAACATTCATAAAATAATCTTTTTTTTTTTTTCTTCACCTTCTTGACTTCCAGGTAAAGAGATCTAATTTTAGCTCAGTTAGTATTTCATCAGGTGCCACTTTCTGCTCGGTGCCTCGGTTTATTTTAGGGGTTAGTGTGAATATAGTGTTTTCATATTGTACAGTGTGAAAAATGAGAAGAACAAATCAAAAAAAGGTGTAAAATTGGCTTTGCCGTGGCATTTGCGGGGCTCCCGCGTTACCCGGTGCTCCGCAGGCTGTGCGAATGCTTCAGCGAGGAACAGAGTAGCATGAGGGGGAGGAGAGCGCTTCCCGGACTTCAGATGAACAAAGCATTCTTCCCCAACAGACGTGCAAATGTCAGACCTTTAGCATGTAGCTTACTCCCAGAATGTTTGAGGTAATATTTCCACCAGCAAGACAATTAAAAGAATGCTCATAATCCTCATTTTAACTTCGCTACACAATCTAAACTTCCTCTATTATTATGATTTTATTGATTTTTTATTTATTTATTTATTTTTACTAATAATTTAAGGTAGTTTTGTTTTACATGTCAAAACTGGCTTCTGCCCTAAAATCAGGACTATGTACAATATGAATCATAATAAGTTTCACTAGGAATATAAACGTCCCCAGTGTTCGTTATTTTTCATTAGCTTGCTCAACAAAGCAAAGCATTTTACACATCAACACAAGTAGACATTTTCTTTTTAATTAGACTTTTGTCACACATTGTTGGTTTAAACTTGAGCTTAAGTTTTCATTAATTAAACCCAGAGCTAAATCAGTTGCTTGTGTGCACTGTAAGTGCCATCAGTATGTGTGTTTACATGAATCCTGATATTCCACTTATAATCAGAATAATAGAATGATGAGAATAATGAGAGGTGATGTAAATGTTATAATAATCCATTCAATAGGTAGATATCACCTGTGTGACACTTGATCTAATTGGAATTCTTGTAACCAATCATAATGCAGAAGGCAGGATTCGTTGATTTGTTTATAACTTTCAAACCCCACTCTGGCGTCCTTGCATGCATATGGGATGGAGCATTGTCTTGCATCAGTATCGTGGTGCTTTTGAAAGATGTTTGCTTCTTCTGGTATCTCACTGGCACTTCTGGTGCGCAATGTCCATCAGCAATGCAGCCATGGACCTGCCCATTTGGTCCGTCCATCATCATTCTCATTTCATTCGTCACAAAAACCTTCACAAAAATTCACAAAGACTGATATATATATATATATATATATTTTTTTTTTTTTGCCTGTTCTTGACACATTCGCTTGTGTTTTTTTTTCTTCTTCTTCTTTTGTTATGCTGGTTTTCTGCCTTTTTTGACCTTGCCAATCATGCAAAGCACTTTGTACCTACGGAGTACAGAGAAGTAGCCCTTTGGAAGATGATAGCGCTTAAGGCTAAAGGCTTCCTGGATACTTAGTTTAATTTCCATATTTTCTTCTTCTTTTTTTTTTTTTTTTTTTTTGGTTTGTTTTCTGTGTCCCTGTGGTCTCTCACTACAACACATATCCCCTGATTGTGTTGTGCTCGTAACTCCAAATCTTTGCAGTTTCAATTGTGTAATATCCCCTCCCATGCCGGTTATGTATCTTGGCTTTTTAATCATTTCTTCTGTCTCTTTTTCACCCCATTTTCAAGGCAGCAAAAAGCATGTATATTTGACTTTGTTATTCATCAGTTTAAACCCCGTCCCCACTCAATAAAGCAATTAAGTCACCTGAGAGTGTTTACACCAAGTGAATAAAGAGGTTAAAATGAAATATCAGTTGAAATAAATATGGCTATACATAACAGTGAAAGGAAGAGCATTTCCATACTGCATGCAAACAGTGTGATAAACTCACGTTATTGGGACTAAACAGCTGTGTCGTCATAAGAAAAGCACTTGTTAGTGAGACTAATCAGAAGAAAAAAACATTTAAATAGGGAACATAAAGATTGGACTTGGTGTGATGGAAAAAGGCCATGTGGTCGGATGCGTCCTATTACTGATTGACCCGATCGAAGAGTGATGGGTACATCAGGGTACGAAGGGAAGCACATGAAGCGATGTACATAGTGTGTACCCACTGTACAAGCCTCTGGAGGCAGTGTTATGGTTTTCAGTTTGTCAGGCCTAAGCTCAGTTACGTTATGTGGTAATTAAATGAAGTCAGCTGATGACCTGAAGGTACTAAATGACCAGGTTTTCTCACATTAGGTTAATCTGATGGCACAGACATATTCCAGGACTCAAATTGTGAAAGAGTGGTTCTGGGAGCAGTATGAGGAATCACTAGACATTAGGACATTACAGAGGACAAAAATGCCAGAAGCTGGTTCGCTAGTCTTTGTGTTTAGTCCCTTTTTTATTTATTAATTAGCTTTTACCAAGGTCAGGAATGATTGAGTTCATTATAATATTCAAACAAAATCACATGAATTATGTATGGGCCTTGGTTGCTCCGTGTGGTCGCTTCTCATCTGCCACATGTTCATGTCCAGTGCCTCGCTCCCAATCACTGTCCAGAAACATGAATAAAAGGGTCGTCTCAAGAGGGGCATCTGGCATAAAACCTGTATTTAAAATCAAATGTGCAAATTAGATGGTCCGCTGTGGTGAACCCTAAGGTAAGTAGCCGAAAGAACAACACACCATTACATTTCCGCGTGCTCTCTGTTGAACAGCAGTCGACATAGGTAGTGAATTGTTGTACCTTGACAAACAATACATTTCAAATTCATTTTCTGAAGCCCCTGTTCTCGTTTTGTGATTGAAGACGTTCATGGATGCGTGGAAAAAGAGAAGCTAAGAAGTACCAGAGAAAGATGTGTTCTTGTTTTACTCTGATGTCGAACAACAGGCTAAAAGGAAACACACAATCTGTATATAATATTTTATTGTATAACATTTTCTATTTTATAATTAATACATAATATCTTACATTTATGAATATCATGATAGTTGGCAATATATTTTGCCACTGTGGTCAATCATCGAGTTTTAGAAATAAATGAGCGATTTCAGTTCCAGACCAAATGAAGTTATTAATTTTTGTTGCTAATTCCTAGTGTATTTTTATCCAGTGTTTAATTAAATAAAAAATATATTAATTAAACAACATACTGTGTATATATACTAAGTGGAATAAAGTTTGGGACACCTGTCAGAAAGAAAACCTTTTGCCTTTTGATGCAATTTCTTACTTATTATTTATCCTGTCTACAGCTGGTTTCAACAGGCTGCCGCTGATTTAATCACTGTGCTTTTATTTGTATTAATTTGCTCATGGGATTTGGTTACAGGAGTAAATTTCAGCCTTCAGTAAATGTTCATGCCAATGAATCAATATGCTTTCAACGAAGCCAACAAGTTATGCTGTTTTTACCACTATGAAGTATGCCAACCTCTGAAGATCTTGTTAGTGACTCAGCTCACATAAGTAACCTTCAGAGAACCAGGGCCTGAGTTTCAAAGATGTGTAGATATCTATATATACATATACATCTGTGAAGAACCAAACAAGATACATGAATGAGATCTTTGTACTAGAATGTCAGACATCGACATAGCAGAATATTTTAACTTCCTAGCCGTGACTTTCCATGATCAGTATTGAACAAAGGGACCTGCATTTCATAGGCTTATAAGGTTTTCATGCTATATTCAATGTGACATAATCTCAATAATACTATAAATCCATCCTCTTGAATGGCTATATAAAAACAAAGCCTTTTTAGTGGTTCTGAACGTGTACCCGTCTGCGGTGCAGCAGATGACTCTTATGATCTGCTCCGTTTCCCTGAGGTGACTCAGCAGGCCCTGTCAGATCTTAATAATTAGTTACATTCACCTTGAACAAAGTTTACAGAACAACTGCTTTGAAGATGAAAGAAGGGGTGGCGCTTCCTGTCATGTGCTTTATTGCAAACACCGGCTTTATCTCCGTTTGATGATGGCTCTAAGGTAGATGCTTGTTTTTCAGCACCTCTCCATGTGCATGTGACATTTACTTACTGTAGGAATATGAAATTATCTTGGTGTGTAGTGCTTGCTCTTACTTGTCATTTCCTTCCAGCTGTTAGCTGAGGTACACAAGGTTAACACAAGCATACTTTCTGTTTGCATTTGACAGTATTAAAAATGAAGATTTATGCAATTTTATATATGGAATAATGTGACAGCTGCCAAGAAGAAACATGAAAACGCTGAAAGACGGATGTGTTTTTAAATGCATGGTTTAAAGATTTTCATGTAGCTCTTGGAACTGTTTATTTAACCTGACAGAAACGTTACTAATATATTACTTATAAAAGCAAAGCTTGTGTATGATTCATTTGATTGATTATGCTAAATTGTCGCTAGATGTCAACAAGTGTGTGAGTGTGTGTATGTTAATGAAAGCCCGCAGTGGACTGGAGCATAACCTTGACCAGGATTAAGCTCTTACTAAAAATGAATGAATGAATGCATACAGTCTATACAATGTTGTGATTGCAGATTATTATTATCTGGATATTAGCACTTGGCCTGCATTTCATTATTTTTTCATTATTTCACGAGATATCCCATGCAGCATTCCGTCCAGATGAAAAGACTTTAAAGCGTAGCTCCAGATTCGGTCTATTGTGTACATGGTGCCGGTACAATAGATTGCATAATTTTTTATTTAACAATAAAATGAATTTCTAAATTTGTTGCAGTAATAACAGAAATAAAATATGGGGAATGCAGACAACAGATGTTGGGATGGATGTAACTACAACACAGCTAAA
This sequence comes from Clarias macrocephalus, assembly GCA_011419295.1. NCBI lineage: Eukaryota > Metazoa > Chordata > Actinopteri > Siluriformes > Clariidae > Clarias > Clarias macrocephalus. The sequence continues at coordinate 21,971 of JAAGKR010009031.1, read as the reverse complement.
TTAAAATCATAAAATGAGATCTTGGGCATTCAAAAAAAAAAAAACTTAAATATTTCCATTAAAAACTCTCCAGAAACATAAAGAGGATATACTTGTATATCAGTGCTTATTGGCGGAGTGGTTAGCAGGGTCGAGGGTTCGATTGCTGCATCGCGTCTGTGTGCGTGGAGTTTGCGTGGTTGGTGGGTTTCCTCCAGGTGCTCCGGTTTCCTCCCACTGTCCAAAGACATGCAGATTAGGCTAATTGGTTTCCCAAATTGCCGAAAGTGTGTGTGTGTGTGTTCTGCGATTGATTGGCACCCCAAACAGGGTACACCCTAAGTCTACTCGAATAGGCTTCATGCCCCCATAAGGGTAACCGGTATAGAAGATGCTCATATAGTGTAATTTTATGCTATGTATTTTTGTAAGTACTTATTTTTAGGTGTGCAGCTCACATGAAATGTGTGTACATGGACCCTAATATTCTATTAATAATAGGAATAATAGGCCAGTCGAAATAAAACTTAAATAAAGCATCATATAAAGACCTCAGTCAGAGCACACTGACCCAATTCAGCCCAATAGGAATGAGAGGAGTGCTGTAAATTTTTGATAATCCATTTAGTTGGTAAGTATTATCGATGTAAACACTTGATCTGATAGTTTCTGTCATGTCGGAATAAATATATTGTCTGCGCATGTTTGCCCCACTTGAGAGTCACATTAGGTGACTTGACATGTTTACGAGAGGGAAATTCTTCCATCAGGGCTTCTATTGCTCATCTCCAAACACGCTGAAAGCCACTCTCTCCTATCTGTGTCATTTTGTATCCACTGGGTGCCTGGCTGAGGAAGGAGCTCACCATTTCATACATAATAAAGATCTGAACAATCACAGAGGAGGCCGAATTCTTGTAACCAATCATAACATGGACGGCAGGATTTATCTGCAAAGATGAGAAGCCTAACCAGATCAGCGTCCATGTAAACAGTGAAACCTTTATTCGGAATGATTTCAGCCGAATTGAAGATTATATCTGGCGGCACAGTGGTGTAGTGTTTAGCACAGTGGAGTCTCCTGGAATAGGCTCCAGGCCTTCATGCCTAACCAGATCCTTTATCCTTTACCCTGTACAAGATAAGCATAATAGAGAATGAGTGAGTGAAGGATATAGTGACGAGTAAACATAACTATGCTGTCTGAAGGCTTTTGTACATGTTTCTGGCCACAAGCTTACGAATCCTGGAAGGCCACAATCTGACTCTCCTCAAACTTTTCTTTCCTCAAGGTTCAAAATTTTAAGTTTAAATCATGTCAGTCATAGATTTCTCTCTATGAAAGTAAGTGGACTAGGCATTCCCTCAATTTCAGTTCCAGTTTTCCTTTAGAATTTAACTTTCAATGTTAATTTCATAAAAGGATCTTTATAAAATGTTCTGTTTCTTTAAACTAGCCTGTTTTTTATGATGCAGAATCATGAAGAATAATCAGAGATGCTGTTACAATTGCTCACTTACTGAGGTATCATGATCATGATCAGCAGCGAGTAAACATCGCTCAGCAATGCCGCAGAATGCAATTTACTTCCACCAGCTGGTCTTTTTTGCATTCCAGTTCATAACAAGCTGTCATTTTCTGTATCAGATCGTTGACTGCTATTTTTGAACACCATGACTGTTTGAGGCACTAAATGGACAGTTCATGAACAGGATGCACATTTTTTTTGTTTAATGATTTATTCATGACGCTGGGGTTTGCTGACAGAAGAATTCAAGTAGAAGCCTGTGATGTGAATGCGATTGCACAATAAACACGTTCTCATGCCGACTCGATGGAAGCCATCCAGATTTACCGAATCAGACATATCTTTTCTTTTAATTCCAGATGATTGTGTCCAAGTATGGCTCTCAGTTCCGAGGGAATTCCCAACACGATGCACTGGAGTTCCTGCTATGGCTGCTCAACTGCATCCACGAAGACGTCAACTCCTCGTTATCATCCTCATGTGGAAACAACAGGATCAAACCCAGTGGAAAGGTCAGTGTTTGCATAATGAGCGTTAATTAGACAGATTTAAACGGTATCAAAGTAAGTTTTACAAGTGATGCAGGAGAGAATGAGTTGACAGAAATAAGTGCCTCAGGATTGATGCAACTCATTTTGAAGCTTAGATTGCCTTTGGGCACTTAAGGCCTTTTCACACTCGCCTCAAATAATCGACTCTGTACACAAGATCTATTTTAAGCTTTTGTTTTTCCAGGGCTGGAGCTTTTCATCTCATGTTTTTGTGCAAAAGCCGTTCCTTTCAGACACTGGGTTGATTAAGAGATGAAACGTAAAAGGGTTTGCTGTTATAGGAAAATAACTGAAGATGAAGTTGATTGTTTTCCAATTGCTGCACATTTTGACGTGAGAGAAAGCGAGTCATAAGGGTTTGCCATTTTAAATATCAGGCTAGCTAGCAATCATTACCTACCTAGCCAGGCTAACGCTACCTAGAGCTGCTTAGATTTTTTTAAATAAGTGGCCAATTTACAATAAATAACCATGTACCCTGGTAAATAAGGGTATGGGTTCGTATGTACAGGGGTGAGAGTGTCTTATGTAACAAGACTATGGTATAGATGGTAAGACAGTGTAACTGTGATAACATTGTGTGGTGGATAATATCACATGCTTAGCACAGCATCCATGTGTACAGAGCTTTACCTCATTACTTGTGAGAAATAATTCATGCTCTGTGTCTTTAGTAAAACAGCACAACGCAAAATGCAAACGAGTCAGATTGCTATTTCAGGGTAAATGGTTCTGGCAAATACAGTAGTTATATAGTAAAATTAACAATACTTGTATTATTAAATACAAGTGGTATAAAAAACCAATACAAGGGGTATATACAAGTATATTATTGTATTATTTCAATAGTGGTTTTACCGTAGCAATACAAGAAGGTTCTCTAATTCAGGACAATCTATGAGCAACGGAAATATTTTCCATTACTATGAATACTCTGCACGCTGGGTCCAACAAATTATTTGAACACATCAGACTGTTTTGAACATAACATTTTATTGTAGTTATGACAGAAATCTTTTACAAAGCACTTAAGAAATTACTTGAACATTTAACATCAGGGAAAAATACTAGTTATCCCTCTTATACGAATTTCATGTGATTAAGCTGCAGTCTATTTTCTTCTCTGTTCTCAATATAAGTTTTTTTTTTTTTTTTCCAGTTGACTTGGATAAGTACCTAATCATTTTTTCCTTTGTGCCTTTGTTGTCTTGTTTCTTTTTCATTGGATGAGGAGGTTAAAGAGAGAGCTGATAAAGCCTCAGAATTGGCTGAGCATTTCTCATTCTCTGGTTTTCCCCACACCTCTAGGCTATGCCTTTGGTTACAGCCCTGCTTTTCACCTGTTTTGGATAGTAATGAGGGAGTGCTATCATCTCTGCTATCGACACCTTTTGTAGATAAACTCATTTATTATTAAAATAATCTTTTATTCAAACCAGTTTCATACCAGTCCAGCTCTTTTGATCCATCGGGGTTGTTGCAGGTGTTAACAAAATTTCGATAAGATAAAAAGGTGTTGATTGATTTTCTATAACAGCAGCTTTGGCAGTCGGGTCAGCTTCAAGTTAAATCACAGCCCTATTTTACTGGGCTTGGATCAATAAGGCTGATGAGAGATATATCCATGTATGCTATAACATGAAGGATAACTAAGGGTGTAATGTTGCACATTTTGGATTCATAGCTTTCAGGTACAGGATGTTTGGTTCACTGTGCGTTATGATCCGAGTGAATATAGTCCGGCTTTAACTAGTGTTCGGGGATTTTTTTTCCATCAATTCTGTTCATTCAGATAAAAGGAACCAGCAGCATGTGAGGACTTGTAGCAAAATATTCAAATAACACTTCATAGATTTGTCATTTGTACCGGTTTGAAAAGTCAGATGAACACATTAATTTCAAATATAATTCAGAGTTATGTCCTAAGCATTAATTTCTATGTGAAATTATGTCGTTTCCAACATTTCCAGTGCATTTGATATGTGAAGTGGAAAACTCAATGTTTGGGTTTTATTTGTTTGGTGTAACTGTGGTAAGTTTTCGTGATATTAAATAGTGAACTGTATAATCAGTGTTTTAAATTTCACACTCAAATACACTGATCAGTCAAAACCATAAAAACGCAAAATATTTCATTATCATTAATACTGATTATTAATTATAAACCAGATGAAAGGATCACGAGCATCCAAGGCTTACCTTCTATATGTCCACGGGGACCAAAGGCCAGTCTGTCCAGTCTGATCCCACAAAAAAGCTAACGCAACACAACAACAACAACAACAACAAAAAACTGTGCATCACAGCCCACAACGCAATATCCAAATTCCTCAGATCCCAATCCAATCAAGCAACCATGGGAAGCACTGGACAAACAGGTCCCATTCCAAAGCTCACCTCACCCAAAGGATCCAACATCCTGGTACCAGACACCACAGCACTCACCCAGAAGCCGGGGCCAGAGCTGAAGCGGCACAAAGAGAACCTACGCAACGCTGGGTATAACGTTCGCTATTGTAATGTTATGGCTGGTCGATGTACATCTGTATGTTGATTAATCTAAAGCTAATGATTTTATATACACTTCAAAGCATTTAAGTGTATAAAGCCACTGTGTAAATGAAGACTTTGGTGGTATTTTGTATCATGAAAGTCATCGTCATTGATTCTATTGAGAAGAAAGGGTTCACTGAGTTGCACTGATTTTGTAAAAGTAGAAACAGTACAATCACTAGCAGCAAATAGTGCAAATAGTGTTTAAAAATATCCTTTAAATATCCCTTCTTAAAAAGAACCATTATTTGCAGAATCCGCTATAGAAAGTGCTATTACTATTTTTAAACAACCCAGATACCTAGACATAGGTTGGTTTAATTATTTTGATTGAGTGAAAGAAAGGTAGATGTATTCCTTATACTGCTACTATGGCTAGTTTTTCAGTGTTTGTACAGGTTTATATGTTTACACTTTAAATTCATTATAACTGGGAATATGCGTTTTTATAAACTCTCTCAGTAGTGAAACATGACACTGGCTGTGATTTTGCATACTGTTGCACCTCTAGTGATAATTAAAACCAACTTGTCTCATATATATTTCACAACATTTAATTGTTAGAATGGTTCGAATGTACAACATTTCATTAGTCAGCTGTATATTCTGGATGTGCTGTTTTCCCTCGAGGTGGGCGAGGCTATACATGTCACATAACAGAGCCAATAAAAGCGATTAGTTTACCGTGTATAGACAGTGTGGGGAAGAAACAAAAATGAAAGTGCGATACAGCATGGCTTACTCGAAGAAAAGGAAAGTAGAATATAAAAACAGAACCTTCAAAGGTGAATGAGCAGATCAATGTACGTTTGTTTTTCTTGTGGGAAGTATGTGAGACATTTTGTGTTATATAATATAATACAGAGGAACCTTGGATTACGAGCATAATTCGTTCCAGAAGTGGGCTCGTATTCCAAAATACTCGTAAACCAAATTTAATTTTCCCATAAGAAATAATGAAAACTCAAATTATTTGCTCCACAGCACAAAAATTTGTGTTTGGAATTAGCCCCTTCAATCGCCTCGTCTTACACAGTAAAACTCCTTTTCCCTCCCCCCCACCTCGCATTTTAAGTTTCACAACTAACACAAACAACTGAAACAAACAAACAAAAAAAAATCTTTCTAATGACACCCGCGTGAGCGCATACTAACGTAATCACTGCTGTAAAGTAAAAATAATAACAAATGAACCAGCACCTTACCTTTGAAAAGAATCGCAATAGAGCTGAGTTTTCTGTGTAAAGCAAAGAGTGTGTCTCTGTATGTGTGTGTGAATCCAAGGAGAAGGATGTAAAGGCGAGAGGGTGCGTGTGTGTGCATGTGTTGGTGTGTGTGTGTCGGTGTCAGATTACGCGCGCACACACATAGGAGACACGCTAAAACAGAGAGGGAAACATTGATTATACCAGTAAGAGACGAGCACTAAGACCCAGCAGGGGAGATGATTACCCACAATTCCGCAGCGCAAGAGAGAGAAAAATCATTGGCTCAGTTGTGATCACGTGACGCTCGGTGTCAAAACAAGAGCGCATGCGTGATACATGATACTCGGCACTCGTAACCCAATACTTGCTCGGTTTTTCAAGTCAAAATTTATTAAAAATCTTTGCTCGTTTTGTGGAATACTCGTAAACCACGTTACTCGCAATCCGAGGTTCCACTGTATACAGTATCTATGTTGACATTATATACAAGTGTGCAGCAGCATCTTCATTGTTAAATTATCATGGGTCACTGAAGACTACACAGGGCGTACGGGATCACACATGATCATCCGAATGAGCATGCGGCTTGACCAAGTAAGACAAGGGCAGAGCAAATGGAATACAATACATACTCGGAAGCCTAGTACAAAGTAAACACGGCACAGAATATCAGAAACAGGATAAACAAGATGCCATAATTTACTGTTCAATTCAGCACACTGAAGGCACAATAGAAATAGAAAGCATGTATATAGAAATAAATATTGTATGGAGCCAGTTTCCTAGAAGCATCAGCAAGTTAAGGTTATATTTTAACTTGCGTTCACGGTCATGCTTGCTCTACCATTTAAAGATCATCTTTGATCACACATCGGGTAAGTTGCTGCGCTTTCCCGAAAGGCAGTATTGGGTTTCTGTGCCCTTTTCGGAAGGAGCAGAGGTCAGAGAACATGTCTGTCATCATGATCACCATGCTGATAGAACCACTGGTCTCAAAGGTGTCTATCACAGATAAGTCACTTTGATAACAAAACAGCATCCCGACTGGTATTCGGTTCAGGTTTATGCATTGCTTGCTTTAGCTTATAGCAATTCAATAAAAAAAAACTGGTTGGAGTTAGACTATTATGATTAAGCTTATGTTTATCTTCCTCATTAACCTAATCTGTATGCTGTGATTCTATGTTAATTGGTTTTCTTGCCCAACTTAAAATTTGTTATATTTTGTGTTTATATAGATAATTGTGTTCTGTGAAGTGGTTGACACTTTGATAATGTTTTTGAAATAAGCATGGAGATTATACCTGTAAAGACATACTGTACAGGCAGTGGTAGCTAAACCGGTTAAGGCCCCGGGGTTTCTGTACAGAACGTATGCTTTCCAAGCTATACCAAGCTGCCACTGTTGGGTCCTTGAACAAGGGCCCCTAACCCTGTCTGTTCCAGGAGTTCTCTCTCAGGGCCAAAGACTGCATAAAGGAACTGGACAAACCCTCCGGGCATCACCCATAAGTTTGAGAAGAGCTCAAATGTGGGAGCATTCCATCTTGGCAGAAGCTAACTCCGCCTAAACCCTGGTTAATCCATAAATGGACAAGAGGGCAGAGCAAACAGCTCTTAGCTGCTGGATGGAAAATGCCTACTTACCTCAGTTACCACCAGCTTAGCACTGAATTAGCAAAATGCTGAGGTAGCTAAAGTAAATATATATGTTAATGTTACTTTACTATTGGTTGAAGTCCATCATCAGTACCATACCCATGTTTATTTCTGTTGTAAAGTAGAACATTTTAACATGGGGATATATGGACATGGACTCACTTTTGGAGCCAGCTCCCAGTGGACATTCGAGGAAATGCATATTTTGGCCCTTTCATATTAGCTTCACTTTTCAGAACCGACATTGCCCTTTGATCATGGCTGACCCTGTAGTCTGACCCCAGCTTTCCACAAGCTGGGATATGTGAAGAAAGGCTTCACTGTGCAGTAATGTATATGTGACAAATAGAGGTTTAATTTAAGTGCACACCGTGTCCTATTAATATTCCAGTTAGAATAAGTACTATACTCAAACCGAAGTGCAATAGATATCAGGCAACCTACACTGTAACAATCCAGTATTAACATGCTTTGTTAAATTTGGATATATACTATAATGACAAACATGTGTGGGACACACACACGCATGAACACCCAATTCCAGATTTATTACATATTTAGCTGTTACTATAACTTCCATGCTTCTGTCTGCACTTTCCAGTAGATATTGGAGCATGGCTGTGGGAAATCATGCTCATTCAGCCACAAAAGCGTTAAGGAGGTCAGGCAATGATGTCAGGTCAGGAGTTTGGTTGAGGTCATGACTTTGTACAGGATTCTCAAGCTCTTCCACCAGATATGGGTTAGGCTTCATTGTTATAATGTAGGAAATTTGAAAGATGTAAATAAATTTGGAAATTTGGAAATATTTGTCGCAGCAGTTTGGGGAAGACCTACATTCGTTGCCAAAAAGTTTGAGAATGACATAAATATTGGAAATTGGAAAAGTTGCTGCTTAAGTTTTTATAATAGCAATTTGCATATACTCCAGAATGTTATGAAGAGTGATCAGATGCATTGCATAGTCCTTCTTTGCCATGAAAATTAACTTAATCCCGAAAAAAACTTAATCCCGACTCCATTTCATTGCTGTCATTAAAGAACCTGATGAGATCTTTTCAGTAATTGTCTTGTTAACTCAGGTGAGAATGTTGACGAGCACAAGGCTGGAGATCATTATGTCAGGCTGATTGGGTTAGAATGGCAGACTTGACATGTTAAAAGGAGGGAGATGCTTGAAATCATTGTTCTTTCATTGTTAACCATGGTGACCTGCAAAGAAACGCCTGCAGCCATCATTGCGTTGTATAAAAATGGCTTCACGGGCAAGGATATTGTGGCTACTAAGATTGCACTTAAATCAACAATTTATAGGATCATCAAGAACTTCAAGGAAAGAGGTAAAATTCTTGTTAAGAAGGCTTCAGGGCGTCCAAGAAAGTCCAGCAAGCGCCAGGATCGTCTCCTAAAGAGGCTTCAGCTGCGGGATCGGAGTGCCATCAGTGCAGAGCTGCTCAGGAATGGCAGCAGGCAGGTGTGAGCGCATCTGCACGCACAGTGAGGCCAAGACTTTTGGAAGATGGCCTGGTGTCAAGAAGGGCAGCAAAGAAG
>JAAGKR010009031.1:0-12894 GCA_011419295.1 Clarias macrocephalus | reverse complement strand
AAAACATCAGGGACAGATTGATCTTCTGCAAAAAGTATGGCGAATGGACTGTTGAGGACTGGGGCAAAGTCATATTCTCGGATGAAGCCTCTTTCCGATTGTTTGGGGCATCTGGAAAAAGGCTTGTCCGGAGAAGAAAAGGTGAGCGCTACCATCAGTCCTGTGTCATGCCAACAGTAAAGCATCCTGAGACCATTCATGTGTGGGGTTGCTTCTCATCCAAGGGAGTGGGATTACTCACAATTTTGCCCAAAAACACAGCCATGAATAAAGAATGGTACCAAAACACCCTCCAACAGCAACTTCTTCCAACAATCGAACAACAGTTTGGTGAAGAACAATGCATTTTCCAGCACGATGGAGCACCGTGCCATAAGGCAAAAGTGAGAACTAAGTGGCTCGGGGACCAAAACGTTGAAATTTTGGGTCCATCTTAATCCCATTGAGAACTTGTGGTCAATCCTCAAGAGGCGGGTGGACAAACAAAAACCCACTAATTCTGACAAACTCCAAGAAGTGATTATGAAAGAATGGGTTGCTATCAGTCAGGATTTGGCCCAGTCGAATTGCAGAGGTCCTGAAAAAGAAGGGCCAACACTGCAAATACTGACTCTTTGCATAAATGTCATGTAATTGTCGATAAAAGCCTTTGAAACGTATGAAGTGCTTGTAATTATATTTCAGTACATCACAGAAACAACTGAAACAAAGATCTAAAAGCAGTTTAGCAGCAAACTTTGTGAAAACTAATATTTGTGTCATTCTCAAAACCTTTGGCCACGACTGTACATGCAGCTGTGATTGTCAGGTGTCCACCTACTTTTAGCCATAGAAAAGTTTGAGCCCAGATGTCTAACTATCCAGCACGTTTAACTGGAGAAGGGTCATCTGGATCACGCAACATGCTGTATATTCATTAACATGTGCACTTGCATTTACTAAATCACTTATTTAGATTTATCTTTTCCATACAAATATTTAATTATTTGGGGCAATGCTTTTTGATTTTTTATAATGAAAAATCTCCAACATGGGGAACAACATTTGGCTTGAGAATAACATTTTACTGACTTTTGACTTATCTTTAAACTTGACTCATGAAAACAGAAAGGAAGAAAAATCTCTGTAGTAAAAACCAGGTTGAGTTCACCTCACTTTGGAATGCTACCACTGCCTTAGCAAGGATTCTCTTCCTTTCCCCGTTCAATGACCTGTGTAAATATGAGCTTCTCTCGAAGGTCTACTATTATATTCCAGAAAACTTTGTACGATAGAGAGAGCTTCCAAGGTTTCAGATATTTCAACTTGAAAATGAGCGATATGAATGTAATTTACTTTATAATAATAATGTCATTAATAAGCATATAGCAACTGTATTAATACCATTTTAATAGTGTTCTTCAGAGTCTTGCGGTGTTCTCGTAACACACAGTTAGATGAGGCAGAACATAAGTGAGAAAACTCAATGTGTGAATCCAGTGTCCAAACTCAGGCAGGCTTAACATAGAGTAGTTTGTATACAGAATAGAGGGAAATAGGGGAGGGTCAAAACCAGGAAGTACAATGAGAAACAGAGAACAAGGAGCACAGAAAACTACTGGGACTTAGACTTAATGGGATGATAAGATTTTGCAGTAAGACAAAGAAACAGCAGGGTATAAATCGTCAAACTGGAACCTACAGTAAACACAAAGCAACTGGACACAATTGAATAACAACAATGACAAGACAGGAAAGGCTACGGGGCTAGAACAGAAACAACACCAGTATAACCCATGTTGGGATTGTGAACTAATACACATGGTATTAACACTTGGAATTCCTGACGATTCTGAGTTCTGGTACTCGTTTATATATTGTACGTGTGCTGTTTTCAGTTAAATTTTTGTTTTTCATATGCTTGTGCATCTCATTTTTTATCAGTGTGAGAACATGTAGGCTGATAGGGCACCGCTTGGTACTGGAAGAATCCACCTCCCACAGCACTGTACCTCTTAATGGGGAATTGCTCACGCAGGGAGGATGCCTATGCTCAGCTTTTGTCCTTCGTGACTTCCTTTCTTCCTTTCTTTATTCAGTGTTATTCATGCTTCCTTGCCAGTGTAAAGATGTTTCCTTTGAACCCTAGACGGGAGCACATGGACTAATTGAAAAAGGGGGAAGAAAATCTCACGGCCCTTCTTCAGTGTTTTTCACTGGGTTGAACTGATGTACTGCATCTACTGTAGGGTGTAGAGCACAATCCTAAACTTGCTTGTTTTTAGCTTGGCTATATCTTGAATGTTAAGGGCAAAAGTGTTGGTTTAACTTGTTCAGTTGTCCTAGAGTGAGAAATGAAAGAACGAGGAAAAACTTAAACAGCGCTACAGAAATAGTTACCAGATTTAATTTTGGCTGATCTGATGAAAACCTTCTTTTGGACTGTCTAGTTTCAGAATTATTAAAGCTTCATGGGAACTTCGAATTAGCTCAGCGTGCACTGAAAGTGTAATTTGAGCAAGGAACCTGTTTTGGAGTAATGCTACGCTTTTTTTCCCCCCCTCTGAAAGTATCCCGCTTTGCTGTTGCTCTGGTTTTTGGAGTGAAGCTCTGATTAGTATGAGGTAGGCCACTGAAAATCCCTTCATTCACGAGTCGCTGCACATCCCAGCGAGCAGGGAGGGGGTGAGGAGCCCAGGCTTACCCCCTGCTCTTGTTGCTGTAATTGTTTTAAACATGCACTGGGTCATTTAACAGGCAATAGTCTCCAGAAAATGGGGGACTTTCCCCATCTGTGTCCCACGAGGGGACTCCATCAAGATCGCATATTATATCAATTGCACAAGTTTTAATGGAGGTTGAAAAGTTCGTCCCTTGTTAACATGCAAGTTCACCCCTTTTTTGGCATTCACTTTGGTTTGTTGACAAGGCATTACTTTGGAAACAGAGCTGGTGTGAAGCCATCTCTAGAAGGAATGAAAGCAGGCTTTTGTGAGGAGGCCAAAGAAAGAGGAGCTTGTTTCACACATTTGAGCCTTGAAAGAGAGAGAGAGAGAAAGAGAGGTGAGAAAGTACACTACCGTGCACGGAAGCTTCGAGAGATAGAGAAAGCAATTCCATGTACAAACTTGAGACAGGCAGTCTCCAAAAATAGTTTCAGCAGTATAGACATACTGTCCTTTTTCTCTCTCTCTCTCTCTCTCTCTCTCTCTCTCTCTCACTCTAGTTTTCTCCAAGGCAGCTCCAATGATATTGCAATATCTGGATAGAATGATTGGTTGATTTTTTTTTTTCTTGTGCGATGTAATGTGTAAAAGGGTAATCAGTAGAAATCTGCCAGTGGATAAATTGTGATGTGTATCTGTCTCAGAATGGGAGTCTCAGATATGGACTGTAGCTAAAATCTGTTCAAGACAGAGTGAAATGAATTTGATAAAGCTGTGTGAAAGACCTGTGCCCAGGTGTACATAAGAGGAAATCGGAAAGAGCTCTGTGGAGAGAACCTGAACCAATCGTCAATGATTACTCCAGGAAGCTGGAGCATAGTACACATGTCTGTGGCAAGAGTTCAACATGGGCACAATAAGGAGAAGTGTCTGGGACGAAGCTTTGGAGACCTTTTAGACATTATTATCTCACACCTGGCAGCAGTTATCAGTAGTGATCATTGTTTCAGGATATATTGGATGGCATTGTTCATTAATGTATTGATTAATAATAATAATTATTATTAACTTTTAAATATGTGCATTGTAGAGTGAAGGCCTGTTATTGTAGTGGTTATACAGTACAGACCAAAAGTTTGGACACACCTTCTCATTCAAAGACTTTTCTTTATTGTGTTCTTTAGCCCAAACAAGTCTCTTCTGCTTGTTGCCTGTCCTTAGTAGTGGTTTCCTAGCAGATATTCTACCATGAAGGCCTGATTCACACAGTCTCCTCTTAACAGTTGTTCTAGAGATGTGTCTGCTGCTAGAACTCTGTGTGGCATTGACCTGCTCTCTGATCGGATGAATTTATCCTCCGCAGCAGAGGTGACTCTTGGTCTTCCTTTCCTGGGGCGGTCCGCATGTGAGCCAGTTTCTTTGTAGCGCATGATGGTATTTGTGACTGCACTTGGGGACAATTTCAGAGTTTTCCCAATTTTTCGGACTGACTGACCTTCATTTCTTAAAGTAATGATGGCCACTCGTTTTTCTTTACTTAGCTGCTTTTTTCTTGCATTAATTTACAAATTCAACCTCTTTGAATGAGAAGGTGTGTCCAAACTTTTGGTCTGTACTGTATTTCCCCTCCCTCCTTTCGGATTTATTGATTCCCTTGTGATACAAGTGACATCCGGTGAGCTTGAGGCACTCTGAAACAAATGCTGACCTAAGAAGTTCACCAGGCAGAGATTAGATTTGTGCAGGTTTGAAGAAAAGGGAAGGTCTTCAGTTGAATCTTGAGCATGGTTTAAGGATGGCTATAGCTCTACTGCTGTATGACTAACTCTCACTGTCTCTGACTACAGCCTTGCTCTTAAACCTTTTTTTTTTTTTTTTTTGTTTTAACAGCAGTCTGCAGGGAGCATATAGACTGCATTAATAGACATAATTACTTTTTTGAGTGTCTGGAACACGCACACCTTTAGACACCTCCCGAGAACACTAATACATTACCAGCCGAGCAGAAAAAGGCCAGGATATCCAGTATGTGGTTACGGAGTGACTTTATGATAGAGAGATTTGCTTTTACACCAGGCAGTGCAGTCAGCCAAGACAGTATGACAAATCCTAGCTCAAACATTTCCGTTACCAAGTGACCCGTGCAGTATTGGAAGTGTCCATGCTGAATTTGCTTTCACTTATTACCAGGCTTCAATGCATGCCAACTTGGGACATGTGGGTGGAGTTAGAAATAGAGCAGACCACTGAGTTATCTAACACGATCGTCACAGAATCGTCTGGATGAAGTCTCTGGTCAGAATTTATTTTCTACCTTAACAAAAAAGCTGAATTTTATTTTTTATACTATTCCTTTTAAACCGCAACAGTTTGCCAATGCAGATATCATAAAAAATTTGTAAAAAAAAAAGATAACACTTCTTATCTATTTGTGCCAACACTGAAAGTAGAACATTGAGAGTTCCTGTTATAACTTGCATTATAGCTGCACCAGCCTCTCTTTCTTCTCTCTCTCAAAGTTAATAAGACAAAAAACAATGGGTTTTTATGTTACAGAAAAATGGCAAGGCGCATGAAGTACTTTATCCTTTAAGTCAGAAAGCACCGACAGTATAGACCCTTTGCAAAAACTGACAAATAAAGATCATAGAAGGCCAGGCTGAAAGTATATTGTTTCCTACAGTAGACACAGAAAAATAGAGATTGAAGAATCAACTTTATTTTTTATTGTGCAAAGTGCATATACAGAGCCAATTAAATGCAGTTAGCATCTAAGCAGAAGTGCATAAGTGGCCTATTCACAATAAATAACAACATACGGGTCCATATGTACAGGGGTAAGAGTGATTAATGTATAGAAGGCGCAGTAGGTAATAAGGATGTGGTACTGTGTACATTGTGCAGTGGATAAGGCAGGTCAAGAAGTTAACACAATATACATATGTACATATATGAATGTCTGTGTGATACAGTATGTACAGAATAAATATGGGTGGAATGTACAGTAGTGTATATTGTATACAGTACAGCATATCCAGTGCATACCAGGGCTGCCCAAAGTGGGGCCACATGCCACGTTTTGCCTGTCTTTGTTTTGGCCCGCCATGGAATCACGGTATTCATACTCTCTCCTGCTCTCGCTCTCTTCTGGATTTCGTTTTAAATATTTTTGTTCCAATATCATTTCTACACAACAGCAGAAGAGTAATAATTGTAAAATTGTTAAATATAATGTGTCGTTATATTACTTTTAAACTTTAATGCAAAGTAATTTCACCATAGAAAAAACCCCATCAGAGGAATACTTTCACTATTATCTATCTATTATGGAGGTATAGTGGTTAGCACTGTGGCCCCAGTGTTGGGGGTTTGATTCCCACCCAGATCCGTGAGTGTGGAGTTTTCATGTTCTCCACATGCTTGGTGGGTTTCCTCCTGCTATTCCTGTTTCCTCCCGTAGTCCAAAGACGTACAGAATAGGTTAATTGGAGTTTCCAGAGTGGGTGTGTGCTCTGTGATTGATTGGCACCCTGTCCAGGGTGTACACCACCTCGTGTGCCAAGTCTCCTGGGATAAACTCAATCCCCTTGCAGGCCTTGTATACAGGATAAGCAGCATAGAAGATGAATTCATGAATGAATTATGTATTATACTGAAGAATGCAAATAAACCCAAATGATGAAACAGCAATATTCAGAATGACTAAAAATGGCCACCAAAAGAGATATCTCTTCCAAACAGCATTGCGGATCTCGAAGTGGACTGACAGCACAACTGTACATCT
The DNA here is from genome assembly GCA_011419295.1 of Clarias macrocephalus. Lineage (NCBI taxonomy): Eukaryota > Metazoa > Chordata > Actinopteri > Siluriformes > Clariidae > Clarias > Clarias macrocephalus. The sequence continues at coordinate 6,465 of JAAGKR010009031.1, read as the reverse complement.
CTCTAATGTAATCTGGAGCTGCTAAGAAAATGAGCATTAGCAACAATAATTTTGATCTATTCTGTTACAGGTGCTACTTGGAGTTATAGTGCATATTATTCATTAACATATTCATATCCAACACTGAGCGTCAATGGGGAGAGCTGAAAGGAAATAAATGCCGTCCTGTGTCTGGTTCTGAAAGGCTGCCAAGAACTCTTCTCCATGGAGGACTGAGTGTTTTTTTTCTCTCTCTCTCTCTCTCTCTCTCTCTCTCTCTCTCTGTCTGTCTCTCGCCCCCCTTTTGCATTAGGACTGTATCTCCATAGAAACCGGCACTGGGCAGGACCTCAGTTCCTCTCAGTATAAAAAAGGTGGGAGAGAGGGAGAGAGACAATGAGACAGATAGAAAGGTGGGGGGGGACTGGGCAGGCAGGAGTTGAGGCAAATTGTACATCATCTTTTGCACCCAAATTGTATTGCTGGATTATTCGTGGGAAGAAAAGACAATTGATCCAGATCTGCAAAGATCCCACTTGTATACGGATTGGTCGGGCAGCTTGATTTTATGAATCAAACCAGATATGCTATTAATAGAATCATCTCGACCCAATGTTTTTGGTTCTGATGGGAAAATGAGTCACTACCAAATGAGTCAGCTACTGCTTCAACTTATGATGACTCTCCGTATGTGTCAAGGCTGGGGGGGGGGGGGGGGGATTTAAACACTCCTAAAGTACCATGCTGTTCAAAATACCAGTGATGTGTAAGAAAGGGAAAATATCAAAGACTCCCAATGACTTTGTCAGCCACTGACTGATGTTGTAAAAGGACATCAATCACATTTTGATGCAGTTGCCGTTCTCCTTCCCTCAAGCTTCCCTTTTGGTAATCTCTGTTGGCTATGTTGGGTAGTCAGCATAAGACCTATTCAATGATAGACAAGTGTTTATAGCAAAATAGGCTTGTTTAATTGTATATCTATATTTTCACAAAGTGATGAAGTGTGTCAAAAAAGTTTCTCCAGTACAGTAAGTGTGAGAAAAAATTGCCCAGAGGAATGAATGAGTGTGTGTCCATGGTGCGTTCTTGCCTTAAATGCAGCGTTCCCAGGATAGGCTCCGGATCCACCAATGATCCAGACCAAAAAGTGAATATGAAATGAATTACTAAACAGAATGGAGTATATATTGATGTATACAGTAACTACATTTCAGATACTCAGTAATGTTTACAACTATTTGTCTCTCAGAGTTTCAGCTGATTAAAACTCTGGTCCTTCACTTAGACCCAATGTGAGACGCTCCGTCTGCGCCCCCTGAAGCCTCCGATTTCGCCGTCCTGCTTTTGTCTTGAAAGTTGGATAGTGCATCTTGTATCTTGACAGGAACGTCTTCCAAAACAGCGTTTGATCATAGTCTAGAGAGGCACAAGCTGCTAACTTTTTGTCTTTGTAGTAGGCAAACATTTTTCAGGAAGCTGGAGGAGGGAGCACAGTAATGAGGAAGAACTTGAGGAGGTTGGAAACCGGCCAGGAGCGAGTTTCATGTCAAGATGATGACCTTGATGAACAACCAAGCGGATTAGTCCGTTTTTATATGAATGAATTTTTCCATTAACAATTTAATGGATGTGATGCTTGATGATAGTGAGACATTTATAGGAACAGGATGCACAGCGATTGTTGGCTCCGCGAAGGAGGTGGAGAAATCGGTGTGATAAATCTGACGGTTTTTCTTATGTTTCCCAGTCAAGGCTCCTCAACAAGCCAGTGATACTGTACCTAAAGAAAACAACCTCTCCAAATGAATGTGATTCAAAGCCTCTCCAAATGAATATGTGAGATATCTGGAGAGAAAGGACCTTCTGTGGTTAAATACATGTCTATCCCACCATCTTACAAACCACCTTCTCAAATGATACCTGGTTACTCGATAATGTAAATTATTTATCGGTAGGAACATTTATCAAATTTAGCCATCTGCAACTTTTTGACAGGCAGTAGATATATATCTGGTGCTCTTAAATCTATTTTTGGCCATGCTTAAGTATCACCCTCTTCAGTCAATTAAATAGAATAGTTGTCCTGGGACCAGCTGCTATAATATACTTTGGGTAGAGGTGCTCTTCCTCTCCCTTTCTCGCTCTCTTTCTCTCTCCCCTGAAATGGCTATTTTTAGAGAAGACCTCAGCAGGTAGTCTTGCTATCACTTGAATAAGAGGTCCATTATTCATTTACACCGTGTGTGTTTCTATGTCTTTGTCAATGCCTTAGCTGTTTCCATCTGAGTTGCACTTTTCAGGGGTGCGTGTCCATCCCTGTGTTTTCGCGAACCTAAATTATTCATCATTTTGCTGATGCAGAGCTATAAAATTCTCTCAGAGCCCATCAGCACGATTGACTGTACGTACAGCTCACGTGTGTGACCGGTGCGTAGCATGGTAGCGTAATGACACCAGGGTTAATTCAAGTGGAAGATTCCACTCAGCCAGCGCTGATGATATGTGCTGAGGACATGGCATGGGCAGTGTGATCTTTTGCTAATGACTACAATCCTGCCTCCATCATAAACCAGAGTGCTGTTAAAGGATTGCGACGATAGTTATGATTATGGTTTTTGATTTACAGTATGAACCATCACATACATTTTTAATGCTTGCTCTCTCAGAAGAACACACCTTCAGCAAAGGCTTCTTTTTATTCATGAATGTTTGTAAAGTGAAAAGGAGTTCTGCTGCAGCAGTGATAGTTCAAGCCACTTACTACAGGCTGTGTGTGGACAGGCCTTCAAACCAGTGCATTCAGCATTCCGCTTCATTTGACACGCCGGGTCAAATTAGATGATGACAGTGCCACCTTTTCAAGCCTTCACAATAGCCTGGGGTGTAAAGTTCCTGTCACTTGGTTTAGACCTAAATCCTATCCGCACAAGCTTTACCGCTGTACATCGTTGTCAATAAAGTACATTTTTGTGTTTTATGGTGTTTTTTTAATACAAAAACCTTTACTTACACCATAGTAAATAAGTTCACTGCTGTTTTGCGTAGTATAATATAGTATAATATCTGATAACTGACTAGACTAAAAAGTGGTAGTTAATGTAATGCATTAATGTTTTGAGAACTAGTTACAGTGATGTGAAAAAGTATTTGATCCTAAATATTTTTTTTCTTTTCTTATATTTGTCACACATAAATTATTCAGATCATCAAACAATTTTTAATGTTACAAAAAAATGATCAAAATAGTTTTATTTTATATAGATTATTTTATTTATTAAAAGAAAAAGCTGACCAAACCTGCCCCCTATACTTAAAAAAAAAATGGTTGCGCCACCCTAGGTGGCAACAACTGCAGTTAAGCATTTGCAGAAAAATTAGAAGAATTTTGGCCCATTTGACTTTGCAGAATCGTTTTAAATCAGCTTAATTGGAGGTTTTTCGAGCATGAACAGTCTGTTTAAGGTCATTCCACAGCATCCCATCCCAGTCGGCCAAGTCCGGACGTTGACTAGGCCACTCCAAAACCCTCCTTTTTTTTTTTTTTGAGCCATTTAGAGGGGGACTTGCTGGTGTGTTTCGGATCATTGTCCCGCTGTATAATCCAAATCACTTGAACTTGATGTCACAAACTGATGGCCAGACATTCTCCTTCAGGATTTTCTGGTAGAACGCAGAATTCATGGTTTCATCAAGTATGCCAAGTCATCCAGGTCTTGAAGCTGCAAAGCCCCAGACCATTATGCCACCACCACTATGTTTGACTGTTGGAATGGTGTTCTTTTTATGAAATGCTGTTAATGTTATGCCAGATGTAACAGGATACACACAATCCAAAAAGTTAAACTTTTGTTTCATAATTGGCCATAATCAAGATGTTTTTGGTAATTTTTTAATTATTATTATTTTTTTTTTACATAGGGCCAAGTAGGTTTAGACAGCTTCTTTCCCTTAATAAATGAAATCATCAATTATTAAGGTTATCATTTTAACTTGGGTTATCTTTGTGTAATATTAAAATTAGTTTAATGATCTGGATCTGACAAATATGCAAAAGAAAACAAAAAAGAGGAAAGGGAAAATACTTTTTCACAGCACTGTAGCTAATTAAATGCAATAATACATGATGAGTAAAGCTAATGTTTATTATCTTCTCACAACAAAGCTAGGAATGGAATTTGATTATTAATATATTATTAAATATTACTGCAATGGATTGGCACCCTGTCCAGGGTGTGTACCACTCCTCATGCCCTAAGTCTCCTGTATACAGGATAAAGCAGTACAGACAGTGAGTGTATTAAATATTATCATGATAACTAGGTGTTGATACAAATTTGTATTGTGATTCTGTTAGCATCGGTTAATAAATACCCCAATTTAGATTTTTTTTTCATTTAATTACAAATTTGGCAAATAATTGGCTCTTACCAATGAATAGAAAAAAATATATGAATAGAAAAAATATTTTAAGAAATCGATCAGTGTGGCGATACATGAAATGCTACACAAAAGAATAGCAATACATAACCGTATCAAATCTGCCATGGGTTCAACTATTACATGTAACCGATATCAAAGTCTGCCTCATGTCTTTATTATTTCTTGATATGTTTACCCTTGAGGTGAGTGCTATTTATTAGAGAGCTAGCTTACAGTAGATCATGTTTCTGTGTGCCTGATTCAGCTGGCTGAGGTGTGTGTTGCGGTATGCAGTGGGAGTCAGAAAGTAGTTACAGCATTAAGGCATATCACACCACCATGAAAGACATTAATACACAAATGAAGACTCTTTTGTTTGGAAGTGACAATGGAAAGCATTTCCCAGTTATGGGAACTGAGCAGTTATTACTTGCACGCGGTTTGTTTTCAGATGACAGTGACGTGTAGGGTTTATTCATTCTTTGTCCGTGATCCTCCACGTTAAAGAGCTCGCAACGCTCGTGTAGATTTACACGAAGGGTATTTAGTTGTGGAATGTACAGTAATTGTGGGCTTAAGTAATGTAGTGTGCAGTTGGTTTTAGACAAAAGGTGGCAGTCACTCTGGGTGGAGGTGATCTAATTTGTTTACAGTCTGTTTTCCAAATGAAAAGTTGATGACCTTTTGAGAAAGACGACAGCAGGAAAGTCAAAGTTACTTTGATTTATTTAAAGTGATTTATTTACTTTGATTGTTTTAAAGAGACAATAATGATCATTTCAAAGGACGAAAAAACGGATTCCACTTCTTTTCTTGCTGAGTTGGCTGAACAGTAACCCTGTTGAACATACGACAATACTGGACCCATTTTGAAATTCTATTTAAAATGTTTTAAGACTTTAAATGCATAAAATATTTCTGCTTCTCCACCTTACTGTCCATGAAACTCTATGCAATGTTTTTTTTTTTTTTTTTTAACGTATTTTGCCTTATTCCCAATAACAAAAGAAACATTTTAGCTTTATAGGAGGACGTTCTAGTCAAACTGGGTCGTTGCTATGAACGTTCAGTGAGTGGAATGCCTGAGCCTTGAAAATCGACAGACTTGTTGCCAACTTGTGGTAGAGGAGCATCTGTCCATGGGAAATGTACACAGCCGAAACCCTGCTGCGTCACCACTTGCACATTACAGGACTTCGTCTGGGAGTTAGTGCCACATCCCCTGTACAGTCCAGACCTCGCGCCAAGTGATTTCCATGTGTTTTAGCCATTAAAGGACTTCTTTAGAGGCCAGCAGTTATATGAAGCAGATGTGGTATACTGGTGTACTGAGAAAACTTTCTACCTTGATGGTATCCAAGTACTAATGAAATGCTGGGATAAGTGCATTAGTGTAGCAAGAGATTATGTCAAGAAATAAAGGGAGGTTTTACTCTCATTACTGCGTTCTGTTATCCTGCACAATAAAACTTCCTGGTTTTATTTATTATTTTATTCATATTATTATTTAGTCATACAAAAGACTACATTGATGATGAGGCAATACATGATATTAAGAACTAAAGGTATGCAAACTTTTGAACAGAGATTATTTCTTCATTTACTTTGTCATGTTTTGTTTGATGATGGTGACATTCTGTTATGCCTTACATATGAACTTGAGTCTTTAATATCAACAATTAAACTACATTTATTTTGCCTTCTCATTCATGTTTTCTTTGGTACACATCTTGCAAATTCTCCATGCAAACCTTTGAGCACAACTGTATATGCCAAAAAGAAAAAAGTCGCGCACACTAAAATTAAATTTTGCTTTGATTACGGCTCACATTCACAGTGGCATCGTTCTGATGATGCAATGTCACTACGTTCATGTCCGTCCAGAACCGCATTAATTTCTCTCCAAGATCTTGCATTGACGATGAGAGAACCGGATTGGCGCGTCTTCTCCAGCACATCCCAACGTTCCTCAGTGGATTTGGGTCTGGACTCTGTGGTGGCCAACCCATATCTGAAAATGATGTCTCATGCTCCCTGAACCACTCTTTTCACAATTTGAGCCCG
>JAAGKR010009030.1:10974-21572 GCA_011419295.1 Clarias macrocephalus | reverse complement strand
AGGAAAGGGCATGGCTTGCTTTATGGAATGAGGGAGTACAAGGGGTTAAAAAGGTTCTTCACGGGTGCTTTACACAAACAGATTCCACTTGGGATACAAGGTTCTGTGGATAACATTTATGCTTGTAGACCACAAAGGATAAGCCGACAAATTCATCGAGATCCAAGTGAATTATGTCAGGTTCTTTAATGGTTTCTTAAAGAAATCGCTTCCAAAAAGCATTCTACTCAGAACCAGTAAGGTCCTTCATCTGGTGTAGGTTTCAGCAACATACAAAGAAACTAAAACAGGCGTGGGTTCTCTCAAGGAACTGAGATGGAACTGCCTTAAGACTTTCCCAAAAGTCTTAAGCAAGGCATCTTCAGCACCAGTCCTGTGTCCAGCACAGTTTGGTGATTCTTCTGCTCTAAACAAAATGATTCATCTCAATCTGTTGATTACTAGTTTCAGTGGGTGTGTCGGGTAATTACAAACTGTGCTGGAAACCACTGGCCATCCAGGAGTGGAGTTGAAGATTGCTTTCTTAAGGAAAGTTCTACATGTCCTAAGAACTTGTTCTAATCTATTCTACAAAGGAGGAGGTTCTGCCACAGTTCGTTCTGAAAGATGCCTTAAATGGGAGAATACAAAAAGTGTACAAAGTGTAAGATTATTCTGTGGAACCAAAGCAAAGTTGAATGAATCATGGTTCTTGAGGGGTTCTAGGTTTTATTGGCAAATTAACAATTCTGCTGTTTTTTTTTTTTTGGGGGGGGGGGGGGGGATTGGGGTTCTCCAGTGGGACAACAAAATGATGCAAAAAGGTTTTATGATGCCAGTGATTTCATTGAGCTCTAAGTGGACTAGCAGGCATGTTGTACTGACCATTATAAAGGACAGAGTTTTTTTTTTCCATTTTGAAATGAAGGAAATCAAAGCAACCTCCATGAAGGACACCGCAATCATAAATCACAATCCCTTTTATGGAACTATGCCACAATCACAATCATGTCTTTTATGGAACCGGGGAACAAGAGCAGGTTTGAGTGATGTTCATAAAATAAAAGATGGCTAGATGGCTATGGAACACCATAAAATAAACCTCAGTACCCAAGAGAACTTTTAATAAAATGTTTTTTTTTTCTCCTTCACAAATAGACAGCTGCTATATCCATATCTCTAAAACACTTCATCATGCATGCTCCCGTTTTTATAGTTTATTTTTTCTCTTCGTCTTTTCATCATGACGGCCGTGGTGGTGAATGGAGCAGTGTTCCGCTTGCATCGGGCAGCATGGAAGGCTTTCAGTCGAGGGTCAGGAAGTGGAGTAGGAGCTTGGAAGCACTTTGGAGAGATGATGTGTGACAGATAGCAGGTACAGTTAGATGGCCCTTGAACAGATTTTATTTATTTATCTATCAGGTTTATACCCTTTCGCTTAGCCAAGCCTGAGGTTTTATGGATGATGAAACCAAAAAAGACTGGTGTTTCTGTTTCCACGCTTGTTTTAACACCTAGTCATTGTCAAGATCTTGGATGGTCCTCGATAACTCTATGATTAGATGTAGAAAGAAAGTTTACTGTATGTCTTTCTGAAAAGGTTTCCACCAACCCGAGTTAAAAAGCCAGTCCAAGGTTTTACAGATGTTCTTCATGCTCATGTGCATACTTTGGCAATCGTCACTCGGGGACACTAGGGGACTCCCACTAGGTGTACACCTTGGATGAGGTGCACAACAGCATTCATATACACATTCACGAGCAAATTAGCCTGCTCTGCATGTTTCTGGATCTGGAGGAAACCGGAGAACCTGGAGGAAACCCACCAAGCAGGGGTAGAACATGCGCGTACACACAGACCCAAGGCGGGAATCAAACCCTTGACCCTGAAGGTGCGAGACAGCAGTGCTTCCCACTACGCCACCGTGCCGCCACTCTCAATTAACCTCAGCAGGAATTTCTGGTTGTCAAAACACTGCGATGATGTTTATTTGTCAACAATACCGGCCTAAAAGAATGTTATAAAAACGACTTCAAAACAATATTCCCAACAATACTGAATTGATGGCCTGAGTGTGATTGCGCTCCAGTCAGTTTGGTCAGTTTAAGTGCTGCGAGTTCACCACTGGACCACTAGGGGGCATGATGTTGAGGCTAGTTATTCTGTAAATGCATCTAAAGTATATAACAATGAGAGCCATGAACACTATATAACAGTAGAGCAATTCGGGATCGAAGATGCACCATATGGTAATATTTCTTAAAGAAAATGGAACAGAGGGGTAACATTACAACAGTAAGTATGAAGGCATACATGAGCGTTGCTCTCGACTTTTTTTCAGAAATATCAATAATATCAGTCGTAGAATAGAGAAAAATTTACTTCTTTATTATGTATTTGTCTATGTGATTGCAAACCTATTGGAAAGTAAAAAATAAGCAAGTGTGCCCGAGTACGCGGAGCTAAAATAACGTGTATGCTGGCCAGCGGGGGAGGTGGGATGGGCGGAGCAATCGCGGGCAGGCCAGCCACGCCTAATCTGAAAGACGTGAGGGGACGCTCTTGTCCACATCGGGAATTCTAAACCCTGTTAGACACTTCAGGGAGCGCGGATGTGGTCGGACGTTGTCCAGGCGGATGTTAAACGGCCTTAATGTTACAATTCCGTTGTTTTGAGGTTCTTCACGTCATTTAATCAAAGTCGTTTAAACTTTTCAAAACAACGTTGGACGCAATCACAATGTTGGTTAAAACCAAATTTCGGTCCGACGTCAGGGTTCCTGCTAAGACGGCTAGCTAGCATTGGCGAAAAGATGCTAAGTGTTTAAGCTGCTTTTTCACAATTTACAGTAAATATGAAATACCATGTAAACAACAAAACAACAAGGAACTCCATGCTAGCTGTACATCGTCTCACTGACGTGCTAATGTCAGGTCACGTCACCAGCTCAGTGTAGAGTCCTCAGTCTCCAGCCTTGTTGGACAAACCAAAACTGAAACACAAACCGACACCAAGAAAGACTAAATAAATAGTCGGATCCAACCGTTTCACCCCGTTTTAATCTTGACTCTGAGTGAAACTTTCATCCCGCGTCCGTGTATATTGTATGACTGTAAATGTTTATACACAGAGACGGTTCTGATTGCTCCGAGGAGAGTAAATTAGGACGGATAATGTGTTTGAAAATGCGATGCGGTTACAGTTATTTGTCCCTCGTCTCCGTCGTCGTTGTTTGAAATTAATTTACTTCACGAGAGAGAGAGGAATGATTAAAAACACAAAAGGCACAGCGTTAGTCATCGGGCCGCCTGAGTCATCCTCTTAGATGTGTATTACACGTGTTATATATTCTATTGCTTTATTTCTCTTTAGGAAAATGACTTTTTTAAATTTTTTGTTTCCTAGTAATGATTTTCTCCAGTTGAAAAATTGGAGTGAAGGGAATTTACACAATGACACACATTTTGGGGAATATCATAAGCTGTGTGTGTGTGTGTGTGTGTGTGTGTGTGTGTGTGTGTGTGTGTGTGTTTATTTTCATATTGACATCAGTTGGTAAAAAAAAAAATCAATCTTTTCGTGACGCGCCATGTGTCCCCGCCCCATGTGGCGTTTGTGTTTTTTCTTGGTTTACATGACAAGCTGTTATTTTGTCTTATTAACCTCAATACACACACACTGACAATCCTAAACACTCACACACACGTACAGTTTTCAGTGTACTGTCACCCTTCACCCCACAGCTCTCTCACACACACACACACACACACACACTGGCGTTTATTTGTCTCTCCGGAGAGCCGGTGTGTGGAGCTGGAGTGTGTCCTTCAGACGAAGAGGTTTGAAGCATGTCTGACCAGAGACAGCTGGAGTCTCCGTCGAGACAGGAAGTGTGTGATGGAGTGTGTCCCGGTGTTACAGGATCGTATTAAGCACCTCCTCGCTGATGTCCTTTCAAGACGTCTGGAAGTCACCTGCATGTCACGGGTGAACGAAACACGGCTGGACGAACTGCGGAACTTTTCGGCCGGTGGTTGTTGCTGGAGGTCGTGTGCGTGACACTCACCTTCCACCTTCCATCCCTGTTTCCCCTTTCCACATCTAGGCACTATACAGTATACAGGGTATGACAATAGACATGACGCTACATCATAGACACGCTGGGTCGAAATGAAAGATTTGCACAGGATTTATAAACGTTCGCAAAGGTAAATGTATAATAAAATCTGAGCATGGAGCAGCTTGATTTCTGTCTCAGTGGTCCTCTGTCAGTCTTCGGTTGTTGCAGTAACCATTTCTGACCACTAGGGGGTCAATCATAGTTTTGCGTAACAGTTCTGAATGGTGCTCATAATAATAATAATAATAATAATAATAATAATAATAATAATGATAATAATAATAATAATAATAATAATAATAATAATGATAATAATGATAATAATATTAATAATAATAATGGATGTTTAAAAGGTATCACTTTAAACTCTGGATGTTTAATTTTACACGCTTGCAAGAACAATTTATGAAGAAATCCAGCTTAATCATTTAAGCCAATTGCCTGGGCTCATGTTTGTGCATTTGTTCGCTAAAAATAATGACATTTTTACATTTTTTAAGCTCACGCTTCAGTAAGAGACAATGTTACCTGTCCTGTCCACAGCTTCTCGCCTCAGCATGGGGCAGTGTGATACCTGCCCCAGTGGGCCTCCATTTGTGTTTGACTGCTGCAGTTCACATACTTGACCACTAGGGTGTGATCAAAATAAATGCTCCTTGTTATACTTATATTAATTGCATTTTATATTAATGTTATATATTTCAGAACTCATTGTATCTTACTTGGTTTCTGTCCGAGTCCAGATCAAAGCAGTATCAAGGTGCTCTAAAACTGACAATCACCTCTGTGTGTGTGTGTGTGTGTGTGTGTGTGTGTGTGTGTGTGTGTGTGTCCACATGTTTGGTCGTTTGCAGATGATCTATGTGTCCCATGGCGCTGAAGTGCTCCTTGATAAATGCATTACTTCACTTACTGTTAGATACACAGCCATCACACACACACACACACACACACACACACACACACACACACACACACACACACACACACACACACACACACACACACACACACACACACATCTCTCTCTCTGTCCCTCTCTCCTTCTCCCTCTTTATGTGCTCTTCCATATTGTGAATGTCTAAGTGCTAGTTGGCATTTACTCTCAGTCCTGAATTAAATTTCCTTCACTACAATGCTCACACACACACACACACACACACACACACACGCACACACACACACACACACACACAGTTATTAAATCAGCGTTTGTACCATAAAATATAAAAATGCTGCTTGTTGTGTTACCGATAAACGTCCACATGAAGATCCTTCACACTGTGATGTTCCCTGTAAGGAGGATTGTGTTTGTGGAAGGTTTCCGTAAGGAGTCTCCAGTGTCAGCGCTCTGTAACAGCCAGAGGAAACACTGGAAACACTATTCAGGAGTTTGACCAGCTTTAGATAGTTTGAATGCTTTGTAGATTGTGAGTAATGGAAATGACAGGCGATGTTGATTCGCTTTGATTCGCTCCAAGCCATTTCCACTAATTAATTAAAGGAGTTCCCGAGAGGCCGGCGTCTCAGACGTCCACGCGCCAGTGAAACACTGGGATAAATGCATTAGTGTAGCAGCGGATTATATATAAATAAGTGAAATTGAATCGTTGTAGTATAACCCACTGGATGTTACGTTAAATCGATTAACTCTGGATCTGTTCTGTGTCTTCGGGGTCCATGATGGAGGAACGTACTGTAGGGTGATAGGGGCGCATTTAATTTCGGGCACGGCGATGTATTTAACGGTATGATTTCCTGCGGATGCTTGAGATTACATTATCATCTCCTGTTCTGCTTCTTCGCTTGTTTTTCCGTCTTCATTTCATTTTTCGAGCCGCAGCTCAGATTGCGTCTGGAGTCTGTGTTTGATCTGATGTGTCTGATCCGCCGCCGCAGGTGGCTTCTCCTTCCTCCTCCAGCCTTATTGCTTCTTGCGGGATATTTTCTTTTTTGCTGTTTGTTTTTTCCCTTGGGTTGTGTTCCAAAACAGCTTCGCTTTCCCCTCGAGAGTCTGCGTTGAGTCGACGCGTCGTGAATTCGAATCCGGTAGGTTTGGGCGTCTGAGTCGAACCCGCCAACACGGGATCGCGTCCAGAGCAGTTGTGAAACTCTTACTAGACATCAGACTTCATCCTCCTGCAACGTTATGGAGACGGCGATCTAGCGAGCTAATTAGATTTTGAAAGAACATCCCGCCGGCCGCGGCGACACAGTCTGGGTCGAGTCGCGTCGCGTCGCGGTCGAGTTCCCACAGGAACCCGGAGTCGCACCTGTCGCATGACAGAGTGGATAATTGCTTCCTCATCCTGAAAGGAACACAACAAGGACGCCGGAGGTTTTACAAATCGCTCTGAGATACCGGGAGAGCAAGCCACGCCCCCCACTGGAGGTCCTATGCTTCTCCGGAATTAAGATGTGAAAAAAGGAAGGGAGGTAGAACCAGGACACGGAGACGTTCACGCTTCAGTCAACATGACTCATTTGTCCTCGATTCCCAGCGTCGCCTCTCAGAGGAAGCGATGAAACGATGCATGGAAACGGCTCGAGAACGAAAGCGCTCGCAAAATAGTAATAAAACCCCGTTTCCTGTTGGCACGTCTCTGATCAGAGAGAAACACCAGAAACACGTCGCAGTGTCTCAGTCGCTCAACGCTGTTCGGGATCAGTCAGCGCGCCAGCTACAAAAAAAACAAAAAAAAAAACAGAAACAAAACACACACATTTAGCGAGAAAAGTAACTTTGTTAAATCCAGTAAAGGTTTGAGTTGAAAACCGACCACTTTCTCTCCTGTCTCTTCGCTCTTTTCCCTCTCGTCTCCTCTCCTCATCCGTCCGACTCCCACCTGCCGAGCGCCACGAGGGAGGTGTGTTAGGAGAGAAAGAACCAACCCAGGGAAGAAAAGAACAGATTTCTCACTCCTGTCTGTCAGTGACAGCAAGACAAGTGGCTTCTTTTTTTTTTTTTTTTTTTCAAGATAAGAACAGTCAGTCTTTCTCTCCATGTCTCTTTATCTCTTTGATTTTTCTGGCTCTGGCTCTGCATGCCTCGGCGATTCTGTTTGTTGATGTATTTTCTTTTTGGGAGACGAACTCGGGGTGGGATGTGACGAAGACATCTTGTCTTTTATTTATTTATTTATTTATTTATTTATTTATTTTAAAAATCTCGACTCTGTTGTCCCGTTTTTTTTTTTTAGCTCCTCCCTCGGAAGCAGGAAAATAAATGATGAAAGGAAAGAAAACAACATAGACACGGTGAAAGCAACAAGACGCACATATTGAGGACTTGAGGATATATTTACCTCATATTCACTAAACAGGGATTTAGGAATCAGTGAAACAACGAGGATGAGTTCAGTACACCTTGACACAGGCCTCACAAACATACACACCAGTTCTCTTCTCATCTTCGCCTCCTTCAGCAGGGATGATCCCCTAAACCAGGCTGTAATTGCTCTGGATCAGGCCATGATTCATTTATAACACACTTCTGTCACATCCAAGGTCACGGAAATGACAAAAATAAATGTATCACACACGGCGACTGAGGTCTGAGGCTCCTCTGAAGATAAACAAAGTTCAGCAACAAGAAGTAGGAGAGTGGAAGAAAATGTCAGAAACTCCAACTAAAGATTGAGCCAACACGTCTCCGGATTACTAAAGGGTGAGACATGTCCAGGGTGTCCAGGCTGAAGTTTGTCATGTCAAATAATAACACTGACATATTACTTCTGATCTCATCCTTCGCCCTTCAGTAACCTCCTGGTGGTCACCTCTCACATGAGCCATAATGTTGACTCACTCTCCTAAACAGCAGAGGGCAGTATTCACCTAATTGATTGGCAAGCTGCCAATAAATACCAATAATAAGAAGAACAGGACGAGGAAATTAATCTTCACCTAATGTTTTTGATATTTGAAACAAATGTCAACGGAGACTAAAAAGCATTGATGATGTCACATTCTACAAACTCGTCCACTTCTAGGCTCGGATTCAAACCGTGCTGATCCGTGCCTGTTCAGATTATTTTATTTTTATTTTGGACTATGGCCTTTGGAGTACCAGTCCTAAGAAAACCATCTAATACACAGAACACCTCATTCAGGTATTTTAGAAGCGAGGTGCGACCTCCAGTTCTGAAAAACGAGTCCAACACGCAAGTGCCAAAACACACAGTTCCTTGATTGGCCACGAGGAGGCTGTCTGCCAATGTGAGTCAATCCCATAGACTCCCAGGTTAAAGTGTCCAAATTTACAACATGTTTCCATTTAATTAATTGTAAAAGTTGAATTAAATTAGTCTCTTAACATATTGAGGATAAATTTACATCGTATTTACTAAACGAGGATTTACGAATCGAGGAAGCAATGACGCATCACATCTCCATTTATCCATTTGTTCTTCGTGACTCATCCTCCCGCCCCCGAGTGAGTCCAACAAGGAAGTACCAAATGTGCAGTTCCTTGAATGACCACTAAGAGCACTGGCTCCAAAAGGTGAGTCAACCCACATAGAGCCCCGTAAAGCACCACAGCTAGATTTGCCATTCATGACACGTGTACAGGGGTGAATTTTTATGCAACTCATCACATTACGGGTGTTTCTGATTTGAGTGACAGCTGCATTGTAGGTGTCAGGCTAAAGTAAAATTCGCTCCTCCCATTTGCTCATTTATGGATTACCCTGGAGTTCAGGGGCGGAGTCAGCTCCTGCCGATCAGAGCGTCCACAGCTAATCTTCAAAACTATAAACCTATGGGTGACGTCACCGAGGGTTTGTCCAGCCAGAACCCCATGGACCAACAAATAGTGAGTTCCTGAGGGGGTTTGTTGAGGAGATTCTGTATCCTACCTGACGGTCTTTAAACCCGAGCAGCGCATGATCGAGCCGAGGCCACATGACTGACGTCGAGGTGGAGGTGAATCCAGGTAGCGCATTTTCGAGCATATGTGATGCGATGACAACGCAAGGCTTTTTGATGTCGGGGGAGGGGCAAACCTGCTGTGGAAAGCCTCGAGTAAGCAAGTGTTTGTGTGCATTTAAAATATTTAAATATATGCAAACTTATGAATATGAATATGCATAAGACGAGTGTTAAGGTAAAATAGACTCATATGATGAATCGTTCGCTGAGTCTAATCCAAAACGCACACACACACACACACACACACACACACACACACACACACACACACACACACACACACACAGGCTCTTACTCAACACAAAACACACTCTACATCAGCAGTATTTCAGTGGCCTGTTAGCTTTCTTGCTCTTTCTTGCTCCTCGTTTTTTCCTTTTCTCTCTCTCTCTCTCTTCCCTACATCCATCCAACCCTACAGTACACCTCAATACTAATTTCCTGCAATAGCGAAATATGAACTGTTTAATTAAACCTGGGAAGGGCAAATCAAGGTCATTTCGCTAGGGTTAGTGTTATGGAACGTACATCATCAGCCCCGCCCCCTTCAGTGAGTCAAAGTGCACCTGACTTCAGTTGAGTGACGTGTGACAGAGAGCGTGTGTATTGAGCTATAAATGATGAACGGGTGTCAGGGATCGGTGGGAACGTGGGCGGAGCCTGTAAACCACATGTGCTCTATACGAACGTTGCGAGTGTTGTGTTTGTTTTCGACGCCATCACTTTACTCTCTCCACTTCGGGCTCTAGCTATTTCAAAGCCACGATTCCACAATTCTTTCTTTGAAGTCTTTTTTTTTTCCTTTCTTCCCTCCGGACCGCCGAAATCAGCGGTTGGCTCATGTTATGAAAAAGAGATGATTATTTAATACTTAGGAAGTGGCTTTGAGAGGAAATGGGAAATAGAGCTCCATTTTACCGAGTTAACTCGATTCCTGGTGTGTGTGTGTGTGTGTGTGTGTGTGTGTGTGTGTGTGTGTGTGTTAGAGATTAAACAGTAGCAGAATGAAAGCCTCCCTCCTCCACCCTGTCTCTCTACAGTATCTCTCTCTTTTTTTACTTGTTTGAATTCAGAGTAAACTCTATTTATACTGCGAATCCGAGTTATTCTTTCTCTTCTCACACTTTCCTCTTGTGTGTTTAGTTTCATTTTCCGCTCCGGCGACCTTGCAGCACGGATACGCGTTTTACAGTATGAACATTTAAACAATAGTGATGACACGTTAAGCTCAAATCTCAGCTCAAGTCAAAAGGAATTTTAATTAACAGACCCGGCCTGAAAGATTCCAGTGAAACACCCGTGCGATTCATTTGTTCCTTCCCCATTAAAAAAAAAAGAAACTCCTGCTATCATTTGTAAGTCACTAGCTTAAGCACATAAAGAGAATACGCAAACGCTGTTGAGCTCCGGTTCTGAAAAATTAGTCTAACATGGAAGTGCTGAAATGTGCAGTTCCTCGAATGACCACTGGGGGCTGGCTCCAAAAGTGAGTCAATGTTATCCGCACTCACTCATTGTCTATGCGGCTTTCATCATGAGTGCAGGGTCGCGGGGGGGGGGGGGGGGGG
>JAAGKR010009030.1:0-10954 GCA_011419295.1 Clarias macrocephalus | reverse complement strand
CTTGGAGGTTATCCCAGGAGACTTTGCGCAAACTTTTTATGGAATCTGCCAAGAAAAATCTTTGCTTATTTGTGGTTTCTGACGTCTTGTTTGTTTTAACACCTTGTCACGTGACCGTTGTATTTACATACCCATTGATATTCATTAGCGTCTGCCAAAGTTGGGCGTGTATGAAGGATCAGCCTTGTTTGTGTTCAATTGTTTCAGTGTTTCTCCACTATACTATCTGCTATAGGGACTTTATTTTATTTTTTTCTCTTCATTTTAACACTTTCTAACACATGTGATGTAAATTTTGAGAACCATTGACATGATTGTAGAAGTTGGCTTGAGGCAGCGTGTAGGGAATGGATGACTGAGTTCAATCCAATGCTAAGTAATATTAACAAGTAAATTAACGTTATCCATCTTAGCATGTTAGCAAAGCTAAAACTAAAATAGCTAACTAGCGGTAACTGATGTAAGTAGGTTTGTCTCAACCAACAGCCAGGCTCCGTTTGCTCACTTATTAACTGAAATTTAGGCGGAGTCAGAACCTGCCAAGATGGCGAGTTCCCACTGCTCAAAGCCTTTCTACAGAAAACCAACAGGTGGCGTCACCGAGATCTGTCAGTTTGTGGCTAACTAGCAGTCTGATGAACCAGTGTTATTAAGTAACATGATAGCGACGAGAAGTACTGTTTAGATTAACGCTAATGCTAATGTCACTGAAAGCGAGAAAGACTTATCGATCTTCGCTAATTCTGCTCCTTAATTAGCGCTTTTCCAATCAATTTGTTGTTACTGAATCAGCAAAATTACCTCAATTAGCAGTAGAAGATTAGCGACATTTTTCAGGAACTTGAAGAATTCAGTTCGGAAAAAAAAAAAAAAACATTAGCAGGAACACATTTTTGTGTACAGATTTATCCTGGCCTGCTTTACTAGCTCGCTAATTAGCATCTGGCTGATTAGCACGGTCCGACCAATAAAAGCTCAAATGAAATGCTTTGTTTGTTAAAACATTTCAGCTTGTTTCTAACAGCTTGTCTGCAAAGGCCTCTGGGTAACTTGTGTTCCTGAAGTGTGCAGTAATGGCGCGTGGATGCCTGTTGTGTTTGACCTGAGCTGAAGGAAACAATCGAATGGCCGCTAAAGATGTCGGTTTAGACAGAGAGGGGGAGCGTTCAGGCCGCGTTAGGAGCGCAAACAAAACGCTTCCATCAACCTTCGCTTCAATCAAACGCTTCCTGACGTAATTCTGGTGAAAAAGTGACGCCGCAGTACATTTCTCTCCGCGTTCGGTCCCCAGGGCCACGCCAGCGTGGAGGCATGTGTGTGTGTATGTATATATTTTTCAATTTCCCAATATTGCAGCCTGCATTTTTTCCTATCTCAGCGTGGGGAAAGTGCAGCGTTCGGAGTGTGTGATTATGAAGCAGAGTGAGAGGTGCGTCTGCTGCCTCTCTGCTAACGTAACAACCCCGTCCTCGTGGAGTGGGAAAAAAATAATAATAATAAAGGCCTCTCTCTGAGAACGAGACGGAGGGAAATTGAATCGAGTAAACGTCCTTCCTCCATCAGCACCTCAAAGTGGATGTGCTCACGCTGCTTATCTCTCGCTCTTCTCTCTCCGTCTCTTTTCCTCACACTTTGCTTTCTTTATTGGACTATTTTTTTTCCCTCCCGCTTTTTATTTGTCACTTTCTCTGCTTTATCTTGACGTTTCCATCCTCAACCTTTTTTCTGTCTCTTTCATTTTGTCTCGCTATCATTTTCTTAATGTCTCTCTCATGTATCTCTGTCTTTTGCTTTTTCTTTCTGTCTAATGATTTGAGAAAATAAGAAACTCCAAACTATATCGTTAGTAATATATTGACTACAAATCTTGGCCCCAAGAGGATTAAGGCCGTCTGGAAATGAGCGACTAGAGAACGAGCTCAGGAACGGAGGACTTTGGAAACTTTTTCGGGGACTTGCATAACTAAAACATCTTGAGTCTTGTTCCTGAAGGAAGTATTTAAACCTGCACGCTGTGCATGGAATCCGTTCCACCAGAGCGTCTTCCACACCTCGAGCAACGCCTTTTGCGGAGATCTGGAGCATTCCTCACCCGTGAAAATCCAATGGATGTCTGTAAAGATCAAGAGACTTACCTGGGATTTCATTCTTGACTGAAGTGACATTTTTTCACCACATATCTTACAGCTGACGAAACCGAGCCTTGCACCTAGCAAAGCATGTGATTCCCCCGTTACACCAAGCTATTGTTGCTCTTTGGTTCTCAGCATGCGCTAGGTTTCATCAGAAACCCTCCTCAAGACGATGTGATCTGTACACAAACACCAAACCACCATCTGCTGGGGTTCACCGTCTAACTCTTACAATAATCAGGATTCATGAGTTCAGGTAAGCGACTCACTCTCTGCTTAAGTGAAGATTATCACCCCGTATCGTCATCAGGAAGACTCTGTAAATACTCAGGTGATGAGAGATACTTCTCAGACACTCCTGGAAAGTGGAATAGGAGAGTCGTTTGAGACGATGGAGCACAACGGAGGTCATGGGCAATGGGGTACTCCTGCAAGTCCTGGATCCTCAAGCAGAGATACAATAAAATACAACCACACACTGTTGATGTCAGGATGCTCCCATATTTGCCCTTTCCTGGATTTCAGTTCCCAGCATGCACTTCACAGTCACATTGCACACACAGTTTCTCTTCCCCTGCGCCACGTTCTATAGACATCAGTTTGTCTATTTAAAGTCCATGTTTAAGTTGGTTGTCCTTTTCTGTTATGCTCACTGTTAATGTTGTCTTTACCACTGTTAGCATTAGCATTAGCCTTAGCCTAAAGTTAGCCACTAGTCATAGTCTGGTCTGCGCCCAGACTTAAAGGATCTTAAAGGATTCTGAAAAGACCAGGACTGGATTTCTTATGACGACTCAAAAATGGTGGATTGTAGACTTAACGACTGTGCCATGTGAGGGATGGTACACCACACAACATGTAACTTCAACCGAGGCCTGAACCGAACGTACCAAACTCTCACAACAACTCACTTAGGAATTTAGAATTTTGGTGAGTTGTGGATTGAGGAAGGAATGAGGTGGAGAGGCAAAGAAACCAGCCAAGGAACTTGTGGTTTAAGAAATGACAATCCAGGAACTACTGTGTTAATAACGATGGAACTCGTGAAAGAGAAGGTAAGAACGTGAGGAACTCAGGAGGTAATGATGTGAGGAACAACTGAGTATCATAAGCGGAAGATTGAAGGAACTAAAAAGTTCATTACTGACTGTAGAACTTGTGCATTAAGTATGAGGAACTCTGAAACAAAGAGACCTATAAACAAATGAAGACCTGAGGAATGGGGATGTCGAGAACTCAGGAACCGCTGGAGCAACTGAGACTGAAAAAACTCAAAATGATGAGATTCAGGAAAACTACAGGTCTACTGTACATAACCAAAAAATAATCAAGAACTTGTGGATTTGGTCAACCAAATCTAGAAGGTACACATAATACACTCATGGTGCGTGGAGTTAAAGTCACATGATTGATGTCTGTTACTTGAGAACTTGAAAACATGGTTTTATCATCAATGTCAAAAGTCTTACACAAAATGGAGCAAAAAAAACAAACAAAAAAAACGATGAAGGCGCGATTACGGACGCTTATTTATGTTCTGCGAACGCTTCAGGACTGGAATTGTAAACATGGTTATTGGGTTGGACATGATGTCCATGAGGATATGCTTTCAAAACACACACACACCGCATTTTCCTCCAATTTAAAACTGACAGTTAAAGCAGTCACGCCCATTCACTGAAACTGACAGACACTTAAACCACACCCCTTTCACGGAGATTGACAGACACAGAGGCCACGCCTCCTTCACTAGGGTTCTCCGTCTTTCTTTGTTGTGCCTGTGCGTTTGTGCGTGTGTGTATGTCCATATATTGAAAAGCCAGACCGCATTGCATTCTGGATAGTCACATTCCCACCTTCCTTCTAGCCGTCTAGCCAATCACAAGTCTCCGCGTCAAGAGCGTCTGCTTTCGTCCATCACTCAAAGCATGTTCATCTGTCATTGCTCATTGGATCCCTCGGAGTCAGGGAGCGTCTGATTGGCTGTCCAGAGGAAAGGGAAAGAAATAGGTTCTAATTTTCTAAATGCATGGTTACGTCTTGACTTAGAACCTGCCACTCTGTCACGCTGACTCTTATTTGCCCTCTCACACATCATTACACACACACACACACACACACACACACACACACACACACACACACACACACACACACACACAGAGTAGCTGATTCATTGTCTTATGAAAGAAAGCTCTCTGGGCCAAAAATCGATAGTGAGAAACTGTAGCTTGTGTCCTTTGAGCATTTTCGCTTACCTGCTAGATCATACATGGATGCGCGCACACACTCATACACACTTGAAGCACCTGCCTTTTATTTTTCCTCTTGTTTAACACTGTGTGATGGGTGTCTGTGTGGGTGGGTGCATTATTCTCTATGGAAACATCTCCATCTTCTGTTGTGCACGATCCCCAACAAATCACAGATGATTATTATTCCTTTTTTTAAATAAAAACACGACAGGTGACAAACACTAGCACATATCATTCCTCTGTGAGGCTGGTTAAAAAGCAGTACTGTCTCCCAGCAAGCGTTGCTAATGGCTACATCTGTAAGGTAATTTGATTTGCTCGTCAGATTCATAAATGCTGCATACGTTGCTGATTCGTAGCGAATTAAAACCACAGATCTTGTCGGGTGAATAATTGATTATACGCAGCTCTCCACAGCTTAAATATAACTTAAATACAGCATGTAGAGTAATTATTTGTAAGAGAAAAAAAAAGATGATCAAGTTGTACCGTTTATGATAAACCATGAGCAGGAACCTGGAAAGAGATAACAATCAGATAACACCGTTGCCAAAATGTAGGAGGTAAAATGCAGGAGGTGTACTTTAAATAGATCCACCCTCTTATTGCCCCTTCATTAACTTGGTGCTAGAAGAACAACGAGTGCCTCTTATCCATGTTGTTTGCTCCACTTGTTTTGTGCCCTAAGAGTTTCCTTTTCAAGGACCTGGGCAGATTGTCGTGCTGAATTGCTTACACATAATAAGTGGCTATGATGCAACCGGCAAGGAGCGCACCAACAAAAGCCTGACTATCTAAGCACTAATCATCAAGGCACCAACAAGGCCCGAGAAAACATGTCCAAATCAACACTCAAAGGCATTATGGCCTCAGGAAAGCATCAACAAGCAACACAGAGCAAAAAGAAACATAAATCAATACCAACTAACAAGGTAATCTCAAGTACTACACTACACACACACACACACACACACACACACACACACACACACACACACACACACACATTAAGAAACCAACAAGGCACTAAAGCTCAAGGAACCACAAAAAGAACCAGATAAATAGCAAGAAATAATGTATTAAGAAAGGTATAAAGGTATATGGTATTAAGAAAGAACCAATAAGAAACAAGGTACAAAACTACAAGGATTCCATCCAAGCCGGCAGCAACCAACAAGGCAGCAACCAAAGGGATAAATTCACGGCAACTGAGATGTTAACAAAAAACCAACAACCAACAAGGAACCAATAAAAAATCAGTATGAAATAACAAATAAGACTCTATGAATTACATGAACAACCATGGCACCAACTGATATGGCACAAAGATGACAAAGGACCAACTAACAAGGAACATCTTGTTGACTGCTACTTTTTCAGCTTCTCCCACTAGAAGTCGCCACAATGGACCCATAGGTCATCAGTGACCAACCCAAGTTAGACTCCGAGAGCCACGGCTCTGCACGTTTTAAATTATCCCTGCACTATTACAGTATCTGGATCAGTCATGCGGAAGCTGGAAGATACCATCTTAAATGAAGATGGAGTGAAGTGGGGGAAGACAAAGTGAATTGCTATTTTCCGTCTTCTGATTGACTGAACACACCTGATCCAGGTGACCAGCAGTAAGTGATGCAGGACCAGGGTTGGCCAATGCTGCCTTACTGTAGGTCCTCATATTTGATGGCAAGTTTTCCACAGGATTCCTGAGACAGAGTTTATCCAGGCTTGGGCCAGGCACTGAAAGTTTCCTGGCTTGTACAACCCTCATGGCACCATAAAGTTGGTGCCGGACCATGAATCAAAACTTGAATCATGGTGGTGAAAAGCTTTCATACTTGCCACCAGCACAAGGATACCAGATCAGCCAGAAAATATATAACAAAGGCACCAGACAAGACAACACTAACCAGCAACACAACAACCAGAGACCTCTAAAAGATCCCAACCAACCAAGTCATTAAGAAATAAGAGGACACACACCTGATCCAGGTAGTAGTGCAGGGATTATTGGAGAACGTGCAGAGCCGTGGCTCTCGGAGTCTAACTTGGGTTGGTCACTGATGACCTATGGGTCCATTGTGGCGACTTCTAGTGGGAGAAGCTGAAAAAGTAGCAATCAACAAGATGTTCCTAGTTAGTTGGTCCTTTGTCATCTTTGTGCCTTATCAGTTGGTGCCATGGTTGTTCATGTAATTCATAGTGTCTTATTTGCTACTGCATACTGATTTCTTATTGGTTCCTTGTTGTTTGTTGGTTTTTTGTTAACATCTCAGTTGCCGTGAAGTTATCCCTTTGGTTGCTGCCTTGTTGCTTGCTGCCGGCTTTGATGGAATCCTTGTAGTTTTGTACCTTGTTTCTTATTGGTTCTTTCTTAATACCATATACCTTTACCATGGTACCAACCTCTAAGCTCAAGAACAATCAAAAGGACACCAAGCAATAAGGCAGTAAAAAAATCTACCAAAAAGTTCAGGACACCAACCAACAAGGAAGTAACATATAAGGCACCAGACAGGGCATCATCAGCTATCACACCATCCGATAGGCCAAGAACAAGGCACAAGACCAATCAACAGGTCAGGACAGCAACAAACAAGAAGTCGCTAACCAATCAACAGGTGAAGAACAAAGCACTAATAAGGTCCAACACTCGGAGTGTGTGTGTGTGACTGTATGTGTCGTTCTGACCGTCGAGACGTAGGTGGAGCTGAGTCACTTTTTAAAAACCATATTCTATCCTTACTATCTGTTTCTCTGACTCACTTCTTTCTGACTCACCCCCCCCCCCCCCCGCCTCTCTCTCCCCCGCCTTCTCATGTTGATCCCAGGCGGAGAAGTGAAAGTGAGGGATTTTCATTAACTTTGGCAGTGTGGTCCAGCCAGAAAAAAAGGGGAGGGAGCAATTAGTGTGTGTGTGTGTGTGTGTGTGTGTGGTCGAAATGAAAGGCGCTCACACTCACTTAGCAGCCAATTATGGCCCACATTAGCATAAGACAAGCTCAGCTAATGAAATAAGCCCTCTACCCATCTCTCTCTCTCTCTCTGTCTCTCTGTCTGTCTATTCCCATATTATTCCCTCTTGATGTGTCTCGAGACTAAGCTTATGTGTCCGTGAATGTGATGAATTTGTCGTGTGTCCGCGGCTTTTTGGCTGCATTAATGCCCAGGATGACGGCTGGTGACTGAAACCCCAAATCTTGTTCTGGTGTGAAGGCGTAAGTTCGACAAAATCCTGACTTCCTCCAAAATTAATTCCGAAGAATATTTGCAGGGTTTTAAAGCTCAGCGAGTCCAATTACAGCGCTGCTTGTTTTGCGCTTGTCCTCGTCCCAGTGCCGTTTTTTCACTCTCTCACCTGGTTTCACTTCGCCTTCGTCTTCGTCTTAAGCCCTGCTTGGTTTTAGGCCATTTAAGGCCCCTTTTGCTGAGGCGCTGCTTCATATGTTCCTTTATTTTAGTTCTCGCTGAGATTAGCGGATCAGATATTTCTTCCTGATTACATGGTTAGAAAGGATATTATACCTACAGTGCCATTAGTGTGTAATCTCGAGTCGGCTCGCGGTGATCCGTAGCGAACAGGTTTGTTCCTGTCTTGAGTGTTAATTAAAGATTACGTCAAGTGTGTGTACGTGACCTTCGGCTCTTTGTGGACGAGACGTTATTAACTCGCTGTGTGTTAATATGCAGGAGCGGATGTGAAAAAAGTGTTATCGGAAGGAATCTTAGCAGCCAGTGTGTGTGTGTGTGTGTGTGTGTGTGTGTGGTCATGAAAACCATCTGGCCCCTCGAAAGCTTCTGAGCTGTTAATTACACTTCATATGCTCTGACATCTCTCTCTCTCTCCCACACACACACACACACACACACACACACACACACACACACACACACACACTTCTATTCTTTCGTTCATGATTTCTATTCGTCGTTTCCAGCACATCAGGAGGAAAACAGCTGAAAGACGACACACACACTCACCGCATCAGTGAAGGAACCCGGTTTTAAAACATGCATGTATGTCAGGTTTACTTCCTTTTGTAATAAATCACTAGAACGTTCGGTCGCGTCGCCGACGTCGGTGTCACCTTCAGGTCCGCGGCGGCCGCTAAAGACGCTCGAGTGCGTTTACTGTGTTTAAGAACAGAGAGCTGAACAGATTACTGTTGGAACTCAATGAATGTTTTAATTATAATTATTATTATAATTAAAACATTTATAAAAATGTTCAAAATTCCAAAAATTTAAATTAAATTTTTTATTTGTTTTTATTGTGACATCAGGTGTAAAATTGTAAATGGAATTAAGCTTTCTTAAGATTAAATTCATATGCATTGCTTTAAAACTGAATAAAAAAAAGTAAAAAAAAATTAAGTGAATTTATTTTAAATAAATAATAAATAAATAATTTATAATTTAAAAATTTGCATTGTATTTGAAATTGATTGTAAAGGTAAAAACAAATATTGCATTTACACTGAATTCATCCAATCTACATGTGTAAAGAGTATAAATAAAAGTGAAAAACAAAAAATAAATAACTAAAATTAAAAAAATAAATAAATCCTACCACTGAAATATACGCATAGCTTTTTTTTGTTGGTTGTTTACTGTTTAAGGACCGAGAGCAGATTGAATTACTGTTGTGACCTGATGATTTTTTTGTGTTATTTTATTTTACTGTAAATTTTTCATTTGAAATTTAAATCAATTGCAAAATTGTAAATGGAACTTGACTTTATAAAGATTTAATTTATATGCCTGCGTTTAAAACGGAGTAGAAAAAAATGTAAAGTGAATTTTAAACAAAAACGAAGAATAAATTTTTTATTAAAAATTTTTAAGAAAAAAAATTAATTTTGCATTATATTTGAAATTGATTGTGGAGTTAAAGTATTTAAAATATATATATAATTAAGCTAATTTTATTTACTCCGACCACATTCATTCTATCATTCAGTACATTCCATATATATATATATATATATGAAATAATCTACATGTATAAATATCTAAAACAGTATAAATAAAAGTAAAAAGCAAAAAAGAAATAACAAAAAAAAAAGAAAAGAAAACCAAAAGCGTCTAACCATTGACGTGTGCTGCAGTTCAAAAGAACTTTTACTTTTCCCAGGCAGTTGCCGACAACACAAAAAGCACTAATTGCTTATGAATTAGACTCCATTGTTTGTTGTTATATTCCATATAATCACAGTAATACTGTATAATATAAAATATATGTTCGATTCTCCCTCGTTTGCCCTGTTCGGATTGGATTAGTTTCTTCGCAGGGTGTAATAATGTAACAATGCAATCTAATATATAATACTACAGTAACACAAATGGATACATAAAGTAATGAATATTAATGTCGTGATATGAAGAGAGCTGTGAAGGAACTCATTGTGTGTGGAGAGCAATGTGGAGGTTAAGAGCGCGCAGATCCGCATCACGCGGTCATGTGATTACATCATGGCGTTCGAGAGGAATCGAGAAGAGACGCTGGGTTTTATTCCGACCAACCGACTGCTGTTCCAGGAAACACAATTATCAATAATGACAAAGTGTATGAGATGCATGGGGTTTTTGGTTTCATGACTCAGGAAGTGTGTAACATATGGGGGAAGGGAGCGAAAACACGAGCTATGAAACTGAAAACCGCAAATAGAAGCAGACAAATGTTTTTCTTTCCAACGCACTAAACCACAGCTGTGTGTATCCGGGCTAAAGCGATTAGCCGAGCGCCGAGTTTAGTGAAACACGTCCCGTAATTCGGTAAACTCCTCACAGGAGGACGGGGAAAAGCACCGACATGGCCGATCTGGACGGAAATAAATGACAGGGTAGCACCTGGACTATAAGAAATGACCGCAGAACACCGCGTAAATTGAATTCCATCTGGATGGAGCTTTTGTTACATCTATCACTCGCGCTGACAGTGATCGAGTTTCTGCCCGGAAATGCAGTTTGATCCTGGACGAGCCCGGGAATTCTCCACCGCACCGGGACGAGAACCCGCAGGTGTCACCGACGCTCTTGTACCGGCTTGTTCGGACAAACCCGCCACTTTAATCAGCTCTCCCGGTGGAGCAGATTAACCAGGACACGTTGGGCGTCTCGACTTCATCTTGTTAGTTTTACCAAACGCGAGCAGAAGTTGTGCGAGAAAGGAGGAAGATTACAGTTTCTTCCTCGTCCTTCCTTTCTCATTCGGTTTCGCCTCCTGTTTGATCTCGACCCTTTCATCTCGCTCTCGGTGCTGCGATCCGCCGGCATTATTATCCTGCGAGGAAGACGAGGACGAGGAAGGAGAGACGAATACAGAGAGAGAGAGAGATAAAAAGAGATGGAGATTTGAATTTACTTGCGAAATGTCAACATCATGTAGTGATGTTAAAGTGATATCCTTATGGATTCACACACACACACACACACACACACACACACACACACACACACACACACACACACATATATATACAGAAATCTTTTTCCCAGATATTGAGAGCAGGAAAAAAAGAGGCAAAGAATGACATGTTTCGTTAATAAATGTGAATCTCTTGAGTT
>JAAGKR010009029.1:0-25000 GCA_011419295.1 Clarias macrocephalus | reverse complement strand
CAGCATGGGGACAAACTTGGCAGCAACACAATGCGTTTTCAGTCATCATCGATCACAAGTTGCCAAAGGATTTCGACATTTTGGGGGTTGAGATAATTGAAGGTCTTCATGACCTCTTGTTGTCTTCCAGTAAAGTTCTTCCGCTCTTGGAGCGCATGTGCCACTCAAAACACCCCCAACAACTCATTGCAGCTTCACCGTAAACTTGCCGTACGTGGTAACACACATGGTGAGAATAGCACCAGTTGCACAGCTACCGATGTACACAGGCACACTGACCTATGAAGGTCGTGCTGCAATCTGTAAGCAGACCACACACCTGGTCTTGAAACTTTTTGATACCACCTCATATCAACTTGCATGTAGAGAGGCCAGTTTTGCACATTTGCAACCAAGTGTCTGAAACGTCTTGAGATGTCTTAAAACACACCGTTACAGTATGTATCATTCGAAACAGCTATTCAATATTCATACTAACCGAGTTTGCATTTAATGTCTAAATTTTGAAATCCTTTCATCCTGCCTTTAAACCTACTGATACATTTGCTCTGCATCTTCTGGATTTTCAAGATTAATAAATCATTTCAAATGTACTGAATGGTCAGATTTTTTTTCCAGCCCATGACAACAATGCAGATGATGATTGTGGTGGGACGTTTTAAAGAGAAAACAAGCTTGTAACCGAGTTTAATATCACATGAAATCAATAAGCATTTTACATGTTAATATGGATTTGGGAAGTATGTGACGTGCAGTCAAACATGTGCCTCAAGTGTTGCTGCTGCTTTCATACAATATGTGGTGGTGAAGTTAAAACAGGCTTTAAACCTTTAACATTCTGGTAAACGTTTAGATAAAGCACATTTGAGTCACTATAGCTTTTTGAACTTAAACTGATTCTGCTATTTCTACCACTTGGTTGAGATATGCCATGCTAAAACATCCACTACACATCTTTTAGATACTTTGTCTTTTTAATTGTTTTATAGCATACCATGAGAACAATATAACATACTGATTACCATGGAGCAACTTCTTAACCTTTTAGAGGCAGCAAAAACATGCTGTTATTATTGCACTGGGGGAAATAAATAAATAAATAAATTATGGCTTTCTTCTTAGTGTGGATGTAGTGGAACTTGTAACCTCCATCTGCTCAGTTCAAATAGAAATTATTTTGAATGAAACAATTAGGCAACATATACTTCTTTACACCATCGGTGTCAAAACCTAGATGATACTTTTGGTTTATTGATTATTTTTGGTTGGCAGAAAAAAAAAATCCATTAAATGTGTCACAGCAGACCATGAGGAACTAAATGGATCTAAGCTCTTGCACCAATACACAATAATTTAGCACTTTATGTGACTTTTGTAAATGTATTGATACTTTAACCATGAAGGCACATCTCAACCATTTGGAAGAGGCTGATATTACCTGATATTATCTGTTTTAATAATAATAATAATAATAATAATAATAATAATAATAATAGTAACTGTATTGAGTCAAGGAAATAAGAACTGGAATGAAAACCTCCTCTGCTTTTTTTTTTTTTAGTAAGGATGTTATATAGAAGGAACTATAGGAGGAACAGAGAAGAAACATGAAAATCAAACCTTGGACCCTGGAGCTGGAAGGCAGCAACGTTACCTGCTTGACCTGATAATTATATAAATACCTAGTTTCAAATATTTTCTATGTTGTATACAAGGTTAAAATCTACAGAGCACCCATGCAGTGCTGCAGGTCTGTCCTTTGGCCATCAATCACACCTAGAAAACAAATGCCATCACGAGCAGTGAGACCAGCTCCAGATGCTTACAGATGTTGTGCTCTCACTTGTTTAAAGAACCACATTAATGGAGAATACCAGGATTTCACTCAATCCTACTATACCGTGCATGCTGAAATTTTAAAGGTAAATTTAACATAATTGTAAGATGATGTAATCATGGCCTTTTCCTAATGATATGGTATTTCACATTGATTAGATGTTTTTTGTTTTGGTACCTCGACGTTCACATCATCACACCTTACTCTCAGACTAAACCCGGAGCATGACACAAAGCCTTTATCGATTAGCTCCCAATTAATTTTCCGAGACCTTTATCCCATCCCAAAGAGAGCTCACTCAAACTCAGAGTGAAAAGTTCATAGCGAGAGGCGGCAGCCCTGAAAAGGTCAGGCGCATCCTAACTGGCAGACCCTTACGCGCTGCTCTCCATGCAGGCAGAGGTCCTGTACATGACTGATTGGACAGACTGCCTCATTATACATCCGGCCACGAAGAAATGAAAAGCTCGTCTAGTGATCGAAGAGAATGGCATTTAAGGGCTTGTTGAACTGAAAGGATACGATAATGAAAGTTTTTTGGAAGTCCTAACTCAGAAATTAACAATGTTCCTGTAAAAAAAAAAAAAAGAGAGAAAACATTCAACATTTAACCTGATCGAATTACCGCACAACATGCCATAAATTTACAAAGGTGAGTAACAGGGGGGAGAAAAAAGAAAAGACCAAGGAGACACGAGACACTCTTTTTCGTTCTGTAAGCTAAGCCTTCGCTAATAAAATTACGGTAGGAGGCTTAAACGCTTTGAGAAGCAAAGGATAATTACAACATCAATCCGCTGCCATGTCAGCAGTAATAAACGACAAGCACACAGCAATTATCGCTGCGCTCTGAGGCCTAGCTTCTGCACAATATATGGAAATTAACTCGGTTTAAACGTGTAATCAGCAAGACTTCAAGCCCAGTTAATTAAATTGCTTTCCTATTTAAGACCTGCATATATATATATATATATATATATATATATATATTTTTTTTTTAACTAAAACGATGTGCTACAACACTGGCAGTTCTGAATTCCTAAAGGTTTAATCTTATCAAGAGAAAGACGAACTATCTGCTTCTACAGACAAAAGAAAACAAACAAAAAACTATTTGACGTGGCATGTCATTATCATATTTCCATATTAACACTAAGGTTTAATATTCAGTAAGTTTGCACACCCCATTCTGAGCTACAGTATGTACTACGTATATCCTGATGAACATATTACAGACTTTTTCAAACACCTGTGGAATGTGCACACTGGACTGTTTACACTTTTTATTTTGATATATTTTGATATTCTCATATTTTCATATTCTGCTTTTAACTCCATGTTTAGTATGTCTTTTTTTATGTCTATTCTTTTCATTCCTATAATTATTTTAATTTATTTAATTCTATTTTATCTTAATTTTTCTTTGGGGGGACATCAATGAAAATGATTTTAATTGTACAGGGGAATCATGTTTCTTTACTCTGCATATGATAATAAAACTTGAAACTCACATGAATAAATGAACAACCAAACTCGTTCATGGAAATGTTACTGTTTAGCCACACCCACAAAATGCCATAAAAGGAAAAGCCAAAAAATCTAGAGCTGAAAATGATGTGGTGGGTGCGAATGTTTCCAGTACAATAAGTCCCCTACATACGAACAACTTTCATTCGTAAGTCCAATTTGTTTGTAAGTCCAACAAACATTGTCTAGGTACTAGGATACTAACACAATTGGCTACACAATGTTCTTTAGAATCACGCAGATGGTTGAACGATTCATTTTTAAAGAACAAGCGATGTCTGCCGTCTTTTCACCTCGCTCCATTATCTTGCTAGCGCTTGTCTCATTGCTTGCTAGCGCTTGCTTATGGACGTCCTGCGCTTGTACTGCAATTGCAGAAGATACATGCTGCATGCATTCGCCGGACATGTGACCTAACTTCTGTAATCTCTGCAAATTCGTTTGTATGTTCTGGACTTACTGTAACACAGCTCAGCCACTCGAGCTATAATGTATAGACCTGTTTTGTGATGATTTCTTTCATACAGTAACTCCTCGATTATTACAAAACTCAGGGGATCTGAATATTTTTCCAAACTAGCCATATTTCTTATGATGTCTTCCACTAAGCATCGTGTCATCCTCAGTGCTCAGATTACACAACTCCTGGAGCTTCTGGAGCTCATTAGCACTGCATCTGGCTTGAACTTGGCATTGAGGGAATTTTGTCCTCTGAGCTGGGACAAAAGCTTATGAGCCAAGACTTTATTTCCCAAACTACCTCAGGACACAAATTAGCATCCCCATGCTGGACTCTCAAAATACCAGAGTTCAAATACAGTGAGTGTAAACCACCAAGCTGTGCAGGCCAGGCTATTTATAATGATCATGCACGTAAATACTAATGAATGGGAAAGTAAGGGAAAAAAAAACAGCAAAAAGGAAACAAACTCCCCAAAGGCAGAGCTCAGCTATTTCACGTAGGCTGGTGCTAAGCGCATTGCAGCGAGGCTTCTCCTTCAAAAGTCTTTCATACACCCACACGGTAGCACATAGGTTTGTCTCGGCATTGGCGTTAGCGTGTATCAGTGTAACGATGTCAATCAGTGCCAGTCCACTGCCAATACTGATCTCAGGCTGCCAATCTCTTTATTAATGTCATTCATTAAAGAAACAGGATCAGCGGGACCAGAACTGGGCCAGAACACATCTAGAGTAGGACTCCAGTAAAAATAACCTGCAATCTTTCTATCTCTCTCTCTCTATCTCTCTCTTACACACACTTACAACGACACACATACACAGAGCCCTGCCATCCTTGCCTGATTAATGTCCCACCAGAGCAGGCGTGGGCGCGGTGAAGACGCAAGATACGGAGAAAGAAATGCAACCTTGCGTTCACAGCATAAATAAAGCCAAATGGACGTTCCAGAAGTGCCTAGAGACAAGGGCAAGGATAGAGACATATAAAGCGGAGTGTTGCTCTTACATCGCTGCCAATATCGAGCCGAAACATCAAAACAAACAGATGAACCTGTAACACATAAACACTGGCCTAGGATCTTTTAATTAAAATCAAAATCACATCAATGACACGGTCCACCTAACTCCATACAGACAATTAATCTGAGATGGTTTCAATAATAGACTTCTTTTGTATGTAACTCTTTTTGGCCTGGTGTTTATATATGTAGCTATATACTGTACAGTAGGGACAGGAATCACAAGGATCCACCCGATTCGATTTGCATGGTGATTCTGTAAGTTTTCCGACTTTATAAAAGTGTGGCGACGGGCTGGCACCCAGTGCACACAATAAGGAAAAGCTTCCTCACTCACCTAAACAAAGCCGTCCCTGAAAAATAAGAGGAAACAATAATGTCTTCAGATATGTCTGAAGAAACAGATATTGCCAGAGACTCAGCTGTACGGACATCTAGAGGAAGTTCAGTTCATTCCACCGAGCCAAAACAGAAAAGAGTCTAGATGAACATCTTCCTCAATCCCTGAAAGATGGTGGGACCAGCTGAGCCGTGCAGGAAGATTGGAGGGAATGGGGGGGAGGGGGGGTGCTAGGTGTGATTAGTGCTGAGAGGTAAGTGGGTTCTGGGCTTTGTAGGTGAGCGTCAGACCTTGACCTGGGGATGAATCATCAGGGATGAATAGCACAATGGGGGGGCAGGGGGTGAGTCGGCCTCACTGGTTTCAAGGAATCAGTTGGGGAGTTGGGTTTTTGGCCACCTGATGGTAGAATGGGTAAAGGGGACAAATTTAGTCAAGTGTATTGGTATGCTTTAAATTGCATGTTTGTGGCAAAGCCGTATAAGACTCACTTTGTCAGACTTAAGAACAAATTGGACTTATGAACGGGCTCCCAGAACGGAATTTGCTTGTAACTAGAGGACTACCTGTATTGCAATATATCCTAAAACTGAATTGAATTGACGGTCTACAGATGAGCCACACCTCTGTTTTGTTGACTAGCACAGTGAACTTACTGTCCTAGCTACATTCTCGCACCATAACTATGAATGATCTCTGCTCCTTAATTTAAAGCTTCATTTTCCTACATAAAGTCTATGCATTTAATAAGGATATATGTTTTCTGAGCAGGGAACTGAAACAGTGTTGGACCAAATGCACCACTGGATTGGTCCAAGGAATTTAAGTTTCTGATCCCCAACAACAATCCCCCAACATAATCGCATAACAATATTGCTCATATTACATTACCCTGTCTGAAATAAATTCACTGGTATAATCCTTTAAATATATGCATGCAGTACCATTCAAAAGCTTTGGCACATTAACAAAAAATGGTATAAACATCAACAATCAACAGTCAATTAATTATAAATAATTAATGAAAACAAGATGCACATTTCCCCCCTCAATTTATTTAATCAGTTCCCCCCCAAAAAAAAAATCTGTCTTGATTTGAAAACGAATACTAAACCAAACCTGAAGTGTGCCCTCTTGTGGTGAACAAGTTAATCGATATGTGATCTATGAAGAAATATTATGCAATACAAACTTTATCGGTTAATCCTGTTTCTTTTTTTCTTTTTATTATTGCTTATATTCTTGCATTCAATTATGAAATAAATAATTAGCATCTATTCAAAGAAAATAACTGTGATTGTATTCTAGTCCAGTTGTAAAGTTTAAAGTTAAATACTAGCCTAGTCATTGCTGGTTACCACTCATCAATTTGGCACTAATGTAGACTCATCTCCCTCTCTCACAAAACAAACAAAGTCCAATTAAATGGCTGTCCTTATACCCCTCCATGAGTGACATGTGCTTTATTAGAAGAAGTAAAATCAATCTGGCAGATGGTGTGGAGGAAGAGCCGGATCTGGGAAAGCACAAATCCAATCAAATTCTAACCTTTCAGCAGGTTAACACCACATTTCCTCTGCACGTAGCATGAGGCAGCTGTTCATTAGCGCCGAGATTTTCCTTCCTGGCCCGAACGTCAATGTGTTTGCGAACCGGCTTTCATATTTCATCTGCTTTCATCCACCGTCAGTCTTATTTTATTGAAAAGACATACGAGGCTAAATCCACAAGGCGTTCCACAGAAAAATGTCCCCGCTTATTACGTAACACAATCTTGACAGGAGGCTCTGCGAAATGCTCATCTGTCCACTGAATCCCTTTGCTGAAGAGGCTGAGGATTTGCCATGAATAAATACCAGATGACAAACAAGCCAGACTTTACTTGGGGGTGGTTTAAAAAAATCACAATGCATTTTAGGTCAAAAGGTAATATTTGTTAAATAAAAGAAAGAAAACTAAAAAAATGACCATGTTAGGAATGATTCTAATGTCGGTGTTTACTTCTGGCTCTTTTCTTCTCTTCTCTCTCCCTGTCTCTCTGTCGAGCTACACACGTCGTTCCTGAGGCCTGATGCCAGTGATCCAAGCCCGCTTTGCCCTCTGGACCTGTCTGACTCATCCTGGTGTCCCGCTTCTGGTTGGAGATCTCGCCTCATGGATGCCCCGTGTGGTCTTCTTGTGATGCGTTTGGTGACTGGAGACGGTTCCACTTTACCATGAAGATGGTCCTGGCCTTGGCTAATGAAGACAGCTGTTCTCTGAGGACTTGTGACTGCAGTCGCTCAATAGCTCAGGACTGGAATTTCCTAAAGTCTACCTGTGCCTCCAATAACAAACTGGACTCCAAATTAACTTAACGACATCAACTGTTTTCCTGAACTTCCAGCCTCCTAACACACAGTATGATGCAGATCAAGCTTTGCTATCTGTTTTACCCAGGTGAGGATGGGTTCCCTCCTGAGTCTGGTTCCTCTCAAGGTTTCTTCCTATTACCATCTCAGGGAGTTTTTCCTTGCCACTGTCGCCATCGTCCTCGGCTCGCTCATCGCTCATGTTCACTTCTCATACAAACTTATATAATTCTTTTGATTGTGTAAAACTTCTTTGCGACAAGGTCAATTGTTAAAAGCGCAATACAAATGAAATTGAATTGAATTGAATAGAACAGCATATTGTTACAGAGGATACTGTTACTTCCCCTAGTTTCGAAATAACGCACATGGCCAAGTGTCCATATACCTTTTCTCTGTCCCTGAGTTGCTAATAAATTATACTAAATCTCATAGTGCTTGATATGAACCGGAAACTTGGCCTTTGACTGTTAACCAAGTTATCACGGTGTTCAAAACCAACCTGGAAAAGGGGAATCAAACACTTCAGGGTGTACTATCATAGAAAAATGGTATCGCGATAGTTAATTCGACCAATCGTGTGTCTCGATCAAGAGTCGAGATGCCACCGCATTCCTCGAGTCCATTTCATTCCAAAATCAAGCTGTATCACTTTCCTTCTATTATTCTCCTCTCATTTTCTCCCTCGCTTTAAAGTCCTCCTCCTGACATCCTTCCAACATTTCTCTCCCGCGTGTCCCTCCGAGAAAAAGCAAACAGACTGAGCTATCATCTTAATGAGTGACTCCGAGGGAACCCAGGCTTTCATCATTATTTTCTGGGAAGCGATCCTTATTTAAATCAGACGCAAGTGTGTATTTTAAAGAGCACCGTCACGAGACAGCTCGGTGTTCAAGCGTGGCGCGATGAGAGGATGAGGTCGACGGCTACGATGCAAAATTTGTATGATTATTATTGAAGTGAAGCTGTGGCACCAGAAAGCAAGGACATCGACTCTTTCTAGGATTCTGAGATCTATCCAAATCAGTGGTAATGGTAATGGCTGTCTTTTTTATAACATCGTTGCATAAGAGAAGTGAGGGAAACAGGGAAGGGTGCAACTTCTTTCATGACGCCTACCCCTGACTGACCCTGAGCATCACTTCCTGCATTGCTGAATCTCATTGTTTTAACTCGTCCTACTGTCCTCGAAAAATATAAACCTGACTCAAACACAAGACATTCATGACACTGCGGCGAGACGCGAAACTGCTCAGGAGAGCACTGCCCTGGTGGTTTGTGTTACAGAAGAAAGCCTCGGAGAGCTCATTTTAGCAGAAGATCCACCCACAAGAAGGAATAAGAGGAAGTGTTATTGAATTCTGAGGGATCAGTCACGAGCCAGTGGGCATCCTGCCATGTTCCTAAAAAGGCTGGAAAAGCAATATGCTAGTGATCCATGAAGTCAGAGATTTGTTTTAGAAATCTCAAAGTATGAATGATGAATTAGTTTTAGTGGAACAAAAGACCTGTTTAACCTCTACTGAAAGTCGTGCTAGCTACTTCACAATTAGCTGTACAGTACTTCAATCCTTCGACCCTAGCAGCAAACCCTGTTTAGAGAAAAATGCAGCTCGGAAGAAAGTAACCGAGATAGTTCATCTCTCTGCAGCAACATAGCCGACTGTGGATGATCTGTGATCCCTACAGATTTGTTCCCAGGGTACGGCACACACCTGAATCGCAGATTAAAGTTAAACCATTAGAATGAAAAACAGCTACTGCCACTGTATGGTATTACGCTAGTTGTGTTCAAGTCAAACTGGGACGAAATGAAGGTGTAAATGAATTCACTGACACTTACAGAAGACTTCAAGCACAGTATGGTGATGAGACTTTTTGCCGCAGGAAAACATCTCAACGTGATTGACGATCCTGGCCAAGGCGGCTCGAACCCACCGCTGTCCTTCCTGTGAACATTCAGTGACTGTAATGCCTGAGCCTTGAAAATTGATGGACAACTTGTCACCAATTTGCAGAAGAGACGCACCTGTCTGTCAATCATTCACCAACAGGAACTCAGCTGGGAGTTATTCCCACATCCCTGTACAGTCTTGGCTTCACTCCAAGCCAATCCCACATGTTTTTGTCTATTAAAGGTGTTCCTGGGAGGCCAGAATTTCTGATCATGGCGCTGGTGTACTGAGAAAACGTTCCACCTTGATGGTATTTAAGCACTAGTGAAACACTGGGATAAGTGCATTAGTGTGGCAGGAGATTATAGAGAGAAATAAAGGGAGTTTTTACTCTCAGAATTGTGTTCTGTTATTCTGTACAATCGAAACTAATGCTTTGACTTCAACGACCTTGCATTTGGCCTTGGTGCCGACCAAAAAAATCCTACTCACTCATGCACTCGATTCAGTTTGGGTTGCCAGACCGCTGTGCTGAAAATCACAGCAGTTTTTTTTTTTTTTCCATCCCTAGTGGCTGGCAGTAAGTCATCTTACTTTCCCCGAACTCACCACAAAGCTTGTTTGCTTTAGACTGATGACATATAATCCCAGATAAGGCTGTTCCAGTGCTAGGTAATTTAAGGGGGTGAATACTTATGCAATGCTTGGCACAAGATTGCACAAGATGTGGATGAGAAATTGTTCATTGCATTATTAAATCTGTTAATTAGCTTCTTGTGAAAACAAACAAACAAAAAAAAAAAAAGCCTGATCATAGATTTGGAAATGTGGAAAATGTCTAGAATCTTAAATACGGCTCTGGATATCTCAACTTAGATTAAAGTAATTCACCATTGTACAAACTCACACCCCAACACTTCCTTGTATAATTATCTTGCATACTTTAATTCACAGTGTTTTTAGCATGATATCACGCTGTAGTAGATGAATTGCAGTTTTGCCATTCAAGTGCCAAGTGCCAGCGATGCTTCACTTGGCTTTTCTAAATGCAATTTTTTTTTCCTTTTTATCAGAACCATCACCACAAGAAGAAGAAAATAGGTTCACTTCATGCTGTTTTTTTTCCCCTGCTATGCATAGATTATCAGAGTTTTTAGTTAGCACTTATCAGTTAGGGGATAATACTCTTACATGTTCTACTGTCAGCGTGTGTCTGGATCATTAAATGTAACACTGGGGATCTCATTATTTTTTTATAGAACAAAATAAAAATATTACATTACAAGAGACAGTTCAAGAGCGTTTCAAGGTAACGTGAAAGGCCTTTATGTCCAAAAGTCAAATATGGAGACTTTTGTTGATGTAAGCCTGGAGTGACATGAAATAAGAACGATCTAGACATATTCATGGTTAATGATGTCCGTTAAAGCAACGCAGAACTACAAGAACTACGGTATCTTGATACAGTAAAAATAACCTGCATAAACACTGTTACAGTATTTAAAGTGAATCTTTTAAATGAGGGGTTATTCTGTAAATTGATCTCAGAGCACTTTGTTAGGGTTGAGTAACGTTCAAGATTTTTTAATTTAAGTGTTCCAAATCGATACCTTTTAAAATGGTACCGGTGCCTAAATGGTGCCTGAACCAATATATATATATATATATATATATATATATATATATATATATATATATTTTTTTTTTTTTTTTTTTTAAACAGCCATGAAAAATGGTGGATAACATTAAAGAAGGATTTTTATTGAAAAAAATATATATATTAAAAGTTTAAAGAATGCATAAAGATAAGTAAATACAAAACACAGAACATTTACATAATACTCAACCCAAATACAATAATTTAACATATCACTAAAATACAATATACTATTTTTTGCATAAATTGTATATTGTCTGCTACAAACCAGCTTAAAATTTCATAAATTCTTTTGCAGAAATATGAACATGTCTGCCTTATCTGGCAAAATACCAAACCTGTCTTAAATTTGCTAGGGTTGGTACTGTATGACTGGGGCTGGGGACACACACACACACACTACCAGCTGATACAGTATCTCCAAGCTGTTAAACACAGTATGTCCTTAAATTCAGCCACACCTTAGGATGTTTTGCATTTTAATTTAAGTGTGTTTAGCTTAGCGAGCTAACGATACCTGCTGCCGTCAGAGCGAGTTTAATGATTCCATTATTAGAGCTTTCCAACTTTCCTACTGTATAACAAGCATTTTTTTAAGCACTATTCGGACGGGTCTAATTTTACTGGGGGACGTTAGAGAAATTTCTGTTTCACAGAGGTACTTTGTGATTTGAATCCCGTCCGAATGCGAATGTCCGTGTTTGCTGAAATTTTTTTTTTTCCGAAACGCATTTTCTTTTGTGTTTTGGTCAACGTGAACTACAGTACAATCTCTAGTGCGCCAGTATTCAAGTTTCTGCTTTCGACGCTCCAGTAGAAATCCTCAACCTCAACACGTGGTCTTGTGCAACTCCCACATGTAAAACACAGACACGCCTACTGCCGTAATAAACACGGAGATGTTAGTCGTGTCAGAATCCATACATGAAATTACAGACATCTGCTGAAAAAAATTCAAACTCAAACGTCCCCCAGTAAAACTAGTCCTGTCCGAATAGTGCTTTTCATCCGTTTCATAGATCCAGAGAAAAAATATTTCAGCCGATCCCTCAAGCATTTAAGTGGCTCCGAAATCCGTGTTCTGATTCGGTTCTAGTACATACCGGTTATATAGGTACTGGTGCCATCTTGACACTGGATTTTAGTACCCAACACTACCCACAGTTCTATTGCACTCTTTAAAATGTGTAACACCTTAAACATAAGATTAGCAGCACATGACAAGACCCAAGATAAACAGTGCTGAATAAAACATTTAAAAAAAAGCATGCACTTGTACTCAAACAAATCAACAAATGGATCAATGTTCAATCATATATCATTTCTAACTTCACAAAGTGTACGAATCTGCATATCTCAAATGTAAAAAAAAAAAAAAAAAGTCCCAGGCACCTCTGTACTGAAAAGGTTGGGAACAAAAAAAAAACACTCGTTGCCATCTCATCTCAAACACTCAGTGCCATCTCATCCACCATGCAGCGCGTGTCTTCAAACTCACATATCCCAGCACCTAGGCATTAGCATATGTCATTTCAGAGCTGAAAAGAAAAATCTGTGCTGTCATGTCTAAGTTCTGCTCATGAGATCCTTCACAGGAGAGAAATAGAAAGACAGGATGACACGAGACAGGAGAAGAGAGGACGGCTCATTACGTCTCCGGTCTCAGAGGGGACGGCGCGGTGTAACGTGTACGAGAGCGTTCACGCTGCGAGGAGGGAACAAGCGTCTGTGTGAATTACAAGGCTTCCTCAAGGCCAGAGCCGCATGGAGGCTGAAAGCGGAACTGAAACCCGACTCCGTCCTGGGAGCTTGCAGCGGGATGCTACTGGAACGACGTCTCCTCTGCCAGGCCGCATGCTGAGAGACGCAAACGCTTTATAGATTTTGACTGAACGTCCGCAGTGAGGGATAAAGAAAGACGCATCAAAAGGAGGAGGAGGAGGAGGAGACTGACAATTCTCATAAGGGATCATTTTTCACACCACCTGATGACACGAGTAGACAAAACCAACAGCGCTTTTCCTAACACCCCTGCAGTGTCAGTGCAGACCGCGAGACCTGGTTTTTGCAGGTGCCAAGTCCTGGTAGAAAAGGAAATCAGCATCTCCATAAAGCTTGGAAACACACAGAAGCCAGAAGTGCTCTAATCTCTCCTGGTAGACGGCTGCCCTGGCTGTAAGGAAGGAATCTCCAGTGCAAGCACAAGTCCTTAAGACAAGATTATTATGTTTACAGGTTTGTGGTAACAAATCAATTAACTCAATAATTCTTGTGAAGAGAGAAGGAATAAGAAAAGTGGGAGAGACTAAGAACTTGTTCACAATTATTAAAAGTAACTATAAATAGATAAAAAAAACATAACATTTTATTCTTTTATAACTAAACTATTGTATTGGCTGGAAAATCATTGTGGTGTAACAGGAAAAGACACTTTGTGTGGAATATGTGTGTGTGTGTGTGTGTGTGTGTGTGTGTGTGTGTGTGTGTGTGTGTGTGTGTGTATGATAATGATAATTGCTAGAATAAAGTGCTAGAATAGAGTTTCTAAAAATATGAACATATCTAATGTACACATGCAAATGACAGGTTTAATTATTCATGATCATGAGCACGTCAGAAAACGCTGTGAGCAGGGACTTCACATTTTACTGTGAGATTCATATTCAGAAATTTGATATTCCTGGTTCCTCTGTCACCCCTCGGCTCTATTTATAACTTGTAACCATAACAACAGCTGCATTTCTTTACTAAACTAAAAGAGAGCCTGTCAGGTTGAGGGGCGTTTTTTTTTTTGCCCCCAGTGTGAAGAACCTTCTTCTTCTTCTTTTTGAAAAAAACCTGGTGAGAAGAAACAACAAACATCAGCGTCGATGGCGGATATGAATGATATTCAAGTTCAGGTTTGATGTTTGAGTTGTTATTCAAAAGCCTTCTGTTCAGAGCAAGAAGAAAAGAGGAACAAATCTTAGAAGAATAAAAAAGAATAAAATCTGGAAAAAAAAAAAACCAAGATACATGAGGGAGTCATCTTAACAAAGTTGAGAAGGTTGAATTTTGAGAAATCGGTGTGCAGCTTAGGGCATGTTGAAAAAATAAACCAAATCTTGTGTGTGTTTTGATCAGAACTGGAATGAACATCTGTGTGAGTGAAGTGCACTTCATAAAGTATGCTTGAAAGCATCCCAGTCACTACTGGGAATATTTATCGAAGGAGTCTCCAGTGTTAATGCTGTGTACAATAAGTGTTCAGGTCAACCTGGGACAGTAAAATATTTGAAGAGTGCAAATGTTTTAAAGAAGACCGTCTGTGTGTGAATGACGATCCTGGCTGAGGTGACTTGGACCCTACGGCGGTCGGTCCTGATCTTGGAAATCGACAGATAACTTGTTGGGAGTTTTTGCTACGTCCCCCACTCAGTCCTGACCTCACTCCAGGCCATTTCCACATGGTTGGGGACATTAAAGGTGTTCCTGAGAGGCCAGAAGAGGTGTGTAGTAATGAGTTACATTTACTCAGTTACATTTACTTGAGTAACTTTTTGGAAAAAAAAAGAAAGTACTTCTATGAGTAGTTTTACTGCAGCATACTTTTTTACTTTTATTTGAGTAGATTCGTGAAGAAGAAACGCTACTCTTACTCCGCTATATTCGGCTACACTCGACTCGTTACTTTTCTAACCATTTATTATAAACATGCAGTTGATCTTCCGCATGAATGTTTCACCAATCAGACGCACCGACAATAATCACATGACTCCGTTTGAACAATCAGGTCAGGCAGCCTAATGGGGAAAAAAAATCATCCTATAAGTCGCCTGTAAAACGCCTATAAGCCCAAATTCGCAAAACAAGAGTTTCCGCATCTTTCTTTAATTTTGCGGAACGCCCATTAATCAATGCTGCTACTAGTGGTCAAGTCAAGTCAAGTCAAGTAGGCTTTATTGTCATCCCAACCATATACAGTTAGTACACAGTGAAACGCAACAACGTTCCTCCAGGACCAGGGTGCTACATACATGCAACAACATAAATTTACAACACAAATTTTTCCATTTTTAAGTTAACCTAAAAAAAACGATCAGATTTCTATACAAAAATACACAATAGACAAAGTGCGCGTGCAAATGTGCAAACAAAGAGGTACATGACAGACGCAACAATGTAACACATAGCAGTATTTTTTATTTTTTTTTGATGAAGTATGAATTGAGGTAGTGGGAAGAGCAGCAGTAAACAGTTTACATTGTGACAAGAATATTGTGTGCAAATAGCAGTGAAATAAATATTGTGCAAAAATTGCGCTTGAGCAGCACAGGTAGGTAGGTATGAGCAGATTGAGATAGTGGGATCTTGCGGTTAGTGTACAATCTTGCGGTTACTATAGGATGCTTTTTTTCATATTTGTGTGATTATATGTGATTAACTTTAATTGTACATATAATGTTACTGTAACAGTCTATTAATATATAAGTATATTTCAGTACAGAATTAATCTCCAACACACGTGTTGTACATTTTTATGCATCCCCAAAAAATATGAAGCATCCTTGGCATTATATACAAAGCATGTTTCGCTTGCAAAAGTTTCTTACTGCGGTGTCTTCTCAATCTGCTAAAACAGACAAACACAGCATATAATTATTAGAATTTCTTACAAATTCTTTTAAATAAATCAGACATTGCGGTTGAAACAGTTACTCTGTACTTGAGTATCTTTTCACAAATACTTTTTGTTTCTACTTGAGTAATATTATTTTGAAGAACAGCTACTCTTACTTGAGTAAGACCTCTGGAGGCCAGGGTTTCAGACGTGAAGCAGGTAGTGCGATCATGACTCCGGTGTACTGAGAAAACCTTTTACCTTGATGGTGTCCAAGCCCTAGTGAAACACAGGGAGAAGTGCATTAGTGTAGCAGGGGATTATATAGAGAAATAAAGGCAGTTTTCACTCTCTTAACTGCACAATCCATAATCCCGCTTTAACTTGAACAACCCTGATAATTTACTATTTTGACGAGAGCGAGGAGTTGACACTGTGCTGTTTCTCTGTTACAGGAAAGTGATCTGTTCTATGGTAACAGTAGCTCTGCTTCATTACTGGAACGCAATTTAAATGTAATCAGATCACTTCGGTCATTCAGCTGGTAAAACCCAAGCAAGATTTTAATCTCTTCTATTCATGTTTAGAACTGAAACTACCTTGAAACATTACCGATATCAGATTTATGATTTTAATAACATAGTGATTGTTCTATGATTGTTCTATAAAAGAGAAAGTAAAGAGAAACCGGCATTTTATCTTTCGAAAAAGCATTACATTTCCAGGCCCTGACCCATAAGCCTCTTTATATCCTCAGAATGGCTCCCAAACATGTAGTATTGTACTCCTGTAAAGTGCGAAGCCAGCTCTTTAGCGTTTACAACAGAGTAAAAGAATGTACAGGTATGACAAGACAAGAAAGACTCATATGAACATATGAAATGATGGAACAAACATGCTATTTCATTTTGTCCTACTTGCCTACTGTATAATATTTTCTTAATGAATGAACCAAATATTTTAGGGGATGCTTTTAAGGGAAAATAATCATCATGCCTAAATTATGATCTAGCGAATTATTGGTACCATTAGCGCTGTGTTATAGGTAGACT
Source organism: Clarias macrocephalus (assembly GCA_011419295.1). Taxonomy (NCBI): domain Eukaryota; kingdom Metazoa; phylum Chordata; class Actinopteri; order Siluriformes; family Clariidae; genus Clarias; species Clarias macrocephalus. The sequence continues at coordinate 8,260 of JAAGKR010009029.1, read as the reverse complement.
TGAGTTGCTTCAATTAAATTTCTGGACGTTGTGTTTTTAATTTAAATCAATAGCACAAACGTTTACTGTCTGGTTTTCTCAAGCAGCTATATTTATTACAGGTTTAATGTATTAAAACTACTAACTGGGTTTAACTAACTACCTGGTCAAAAAAATGTCACCCTTTGATTTATTGGACTGCATCAAGAAAAGAAAGCTAAAGAAAATTTAAATTATTGTAACTACAGTAGGACCCTTCAACACATGATCAGTACCTGTGCTGAATATCAGTGCTGAACCATCAACTTTGTGGAAGAAATGTGGATGTAGATCACTTAAACTCTTGGTGAAGTTGCATGGTAAGAGCATTTCCATACACGCACAATATGATGAGAATTCACATGGCTGTGACTAGACAGCTGAGTGTCCATAAGAATAAGTTAGACTTATCAGAAACAGTCTTCTATTTACTATGGACCATAAAGATTAAACTGGAAAAAGGTCATGTGACCTGATGAGTCCAGACTGAGCCTATTCCAGAGTGATGTGCGTGTCAGGGTAAGAAGGGAAGCGCATGAAGCGATGCTCCCATCATGCATAGTGTCCACTGTACACGCCCCTGGAGACAGTGTTATGATCTGGGGTTGCTTCAGTTGCTCAGGTCTAAACTCAGCAATGATATGTGGCAATAAAATGAATAAAATGAAAAATGTCAGCTAACAACCTGAATGTACTGAATCACCAGGTTATTAGATCTACGGAGTTTTTCTTCTTCCCTGATGATACGGCCGTATTCCAGAACTCGGAGTGATTCTCTGAGCCTGAGGAATCATTTTCACACATGAACTGGACACCACACACTTTGTAATCAAAGGTCAAGGTGATTAGATGAAATCTTGTGTATTTGATAAGCGTTTAAATGCTTCTGTTCACATTCCTGTCCAGTAGGTGGTGGTGTTGCACTAACTGCCCATAAAATCCAAAGAAGAAGATACAATACTTGTGCAAAACATACACAAGTGTGTGGTATATTTTAAGGAATTTTGTCAGTTTTAGACAGCATTTAAACCTTGTAACTTAAATCAGTGAATAGATTGTTTAAATAATTATATAGGCCAACAAAAGACTGACTGAACTGCATAATTGATTACTGTACATCACGCATATCTACACAGCTCCACTTAACCCAAACAGGAGTATTTATATATAACCGCATGCTTTATTCCTTTTATACTCAGCAATCCACATTTACCGTATTATATATTATTTGCATATAATTTCGTGTTAACTGTTCTATTAATAATACAAAGCTCTGACACTTAAACCTTCTTGCACAGATGCTAAGTAAACATTGTAGTTTATAACTAATTGGCATTGGAAGACTCTGCACTACAGTAGATGCAAGCTACTGTAACACTTGGCAGATGCCACCTGACTCGATTTCAGCCATCTACTGTATAATGCACAGAAACAGCCCAGTCTCAAATCGTTCAAGAAACCTCTGAAGTGCGTCTGAACGCTAGAACTTCTCTGCGATTTCAGCACAAAGGCATCCTTACAAGTTTTTTTTTTTTTTTTTTTTTTTTTACCCCCAGAGGGAAATACTCCAGTCTGCGAGATGATCTATTTAAGAGCTTATTCCATGATAGCTGACGTCTGAAGCCACTGCAAGTCCACCAGGGAGTGTGCATCATTTGGCATCGCTGTCTCACCACCGAGGCTCTCAGTGACAGATTGTTCTCCTCATATGACTCAACATCGAACGCACACACTTTAAATCTTGCAGGAGGTAAGGCTGACTCGGATCCAGGGTGACTCATGGTGACTGTAAGTACTGAAACTTCTGTCTGAGGATGAGAAATTTCATGAACAGGAGTAGATTTATTCCGAGGGGCCACTCCAAATGAGCTGTTAGTGGGCAATCAGTTAAAAATCTCTTGACATATTGGATGTAATCTGATCCAAAATCGCACAACATGCAGGGAGCGTTATTTAGTGTCTATGTTAACCATAACAGTGTTGCACTTGATCCTGCTGCTTCAAATCATTTTAATTAGGAATGTTCTCAATCAATTCTTTGTTTTTTAAAGGTCTAATTCATATCAATTCAATGCAATTCTTAAAGACAACAAGGAAAGTAGAAGAATTCATGTCCTAACATAGTTAATCTAACTTACCTTAGTATATATTAAGGAACCACCATGGGCCACCCGATACGATATTGCAATGATACCTACAGTAGGTGCTGATTCGATTTGTATTATGATTTTTTATAATGATTTCATAAATATCCTGAGCCTATATTCAATTTGTTTCAGATTTTGTTACAATCTCCTACCAAACAGGATGCTGTGCTGTGTGCATAATTAAGAGTGCCTGAAGGATTGTAGAGCAATTGCAATATTTCAGCAATTAAATTACATTAAATTAAATTTATATAGCACTTTTAACAATGGTCACTGTCTCAAAGCAGCTTCACAAAATGTAAAGAAAATTTATGGAAGTGTGTATGAGTGAGAAAAAATGATAATAATGAGACTGTTCCTGCTCAGCAAGCCAAGGGTGTCGGTGACGGTGGCAAGGAAAAACTTCCTGAGATGGCAATAGGAAGAAACCTTGAGAGGAACCAGAGTCAACGGGGAACCCATCCTCATCTGGGTGATAACGGACAACAGAAATTATATAACGACACCATGTGTGTTATGCTGCTGGACGTTCAATATAACAGAAGTTGTCTAAGTTAACATGGCATCCAGTTCAGCACAGGGATGAATCAGCAGGTGCAGAGGGCAGATGGGGGTCTGAATCACTGGGAGCTCAGGAGCAGCATGTGTACAGTAGGTCGAAACCATCAAGAAGCAGAATCCAGCAGGAGCTAGGTCCTTCTCTGGATGCCTTAGGATCCTCACAGGGCTGGTCTTTATCTATTGGAGCTGGCACAATCTCCAGATGCCTCGGGATGGATAGAAAATAAAGAACAAGTGGAAAGAATTAGCGTAGTTGCCGCTCAGGATATTAGCACCTCAAATTCAACAATACCTGAATTAAACATTGATACAAAAGGAGCCCAATATGCTCTTGTGACCTCTCTGATTTGTGGCGACATTCACATCCCAATGTTCACACTCTAAGCTTGTCTTAAGATTGATCACGTTGTCCTGGTACACATGCAAGATTTGATGGCACCGATGTTTCTTCAAAAGTACTTTATCAGCTTTCTTTTCCCAAATCCAAGAATGGATAGATTACCCTTTATATCTGATCATTCACCAGTATCCGTGTCCCTTATACACTTATTCTCATAGCTACTGGCCTTTTTTTTTTATGACAGATCACTTGTCATTTGTTCTCTGATCCATTTAATGTACAGTACACCGCCAAAGGTCTGAATATCACCCGGACACTATGTCCTTAATCCTGACTTTAAAACCTATAGCACCTTATACCTATGATCATCCATCTGATGCACACTTGTATGCAAAGCAAAGTGCCTCCCGAAATCAGAGCCGAGGACATCGATAAGAGGAAACGAGAAGCCAGAAGCGGATTTTCTCTCCGCCATGCATCCCATTACAATAAAATAATTACATTTCCAGCATTACTGCTGAGTCTCTTCCTCAGTGTTCACTCACTGCAACGAAATTCAATTAGCAGCCATACAAAGTTTCCAAAGCTGTAAGGCGACTCCCATTAAACCCTAGCTGTTAATGCATAATCAATGCCAACTCCTACAATCAATCGATGCAATCAGTGTCATCGATTCTAAATGAGGTTGCAACATCATGCTCATTTGCACTGGTTCGAAATATACAGTACTACATTACAGATCCTTATGTTAGCGTTCAAACAATTGTTTAAGGAACTCACATTTACCCTGACTTACCATCTAACACCAAATGAGGTCAATCAGTCAAGACATTTTTCTATGTTAATATTTGGTTTCTTGAGAAAAAGAAAAGAAAAAAAAAACATTGGCAAAGGCAACATAGATGATCAGGGTGAATTCCCACAAAGTATAAGGGCTGAAGTTTTATGTTAACAGCATTTGGCAGATGTTACACTGGCACATTTTTTTCTCATCATATACTTGAGCCGTTAGCCAGCAGTGGTAGCTTGGTGGTGATGGGGTTTGAACCTGTGCCCTTCTAATCTGTAGTGCAATGTGTTAACCAATACCCCAGCCAAACTACACTCACATTATCCAGTGTAAATTACATTTCTCTCTCTTTCTCTCATTGTCTATACCACTTTATCCTGTATACAGGGTCATGGAGTGCCTGAAACCTAACCCAGGATACATAAGGCAGGTTACACCATTTACAGGGTGCCAATCCATTGCAGGGCACACACACACACACACATTTTTTTTTTACATTGTGGTAACACCAATTAGAATAATCTGCATTTTTTAGACCATTAGAGGAAAACCACCAAGCACCGGGAGAACATGCAAATATTCCATGCACACAGACCCAAGGCAGAATCAAACACTCAACCTTGGAGGTGTAAGGCAACAGTCTTACTTATCTGGGGGGTGGGGGATGGGTGAGGTTAGAAGCTCTTATGTCCAGAATTTTACACCTGAGGTCCACAAGCCTTCTCCGATCATCCTGAGCTCAATAAGTGTCTGGACCTATCAAGGGGACACAAAGCTCCTGCCTCAGTCATCTTCATGAGACGTTCCATATAGCTCATTATGCTTGCTCCCAGTTCCCAAGGGTCATATAATTAAAATTGGGTGTTACAATGTTTATTTAGCATCTAAGGAAGAAGTTTTTATGCTTTGTATCAGTAAGGGAATAGTTTTATTGTGGGTGTTCTACAAAATGATATGCAACTGAACTGATGTAATCATTGCAGAAAAATCAGGAAATGAAGAACCACTATGGCATCTTTTACTTATTCCCAAGCTGCAGCATGTCATCATGAGTACAATACGTAATATGAAGTGGCTGCGTTTTTTTTATTTTTTAGAATGGTTCAGGCACCTAGTTTGGCCAGTTATTGCAACTATTGGATATTTTCTGTCTTTTTGAGGCCTGGTCAAAAGCTTCTGTAGTTCCTGTTTGGAGCTCACAATTTTGCAATGTTTATGAAGCAATTGCAATAAGAATGTGAATGGTAAGCAATAATAAGCAGTGGAGTCCGACAAAGATAAGCACCAAAAACATGATAAGAAACAAAAAGTTGCAAAGAAATTCTTTATTTATGAAAGCCAACTACATGTTTCAGGTGATTTCCTACCTTACTCTATGGGCTTATTATAGTATATGTTGTTGCTGCTGTTGTTCTCATCCGGACCGCCTCTTTTAAACCTGGTTGTCTGGTACATTTATATCATTATTGATTGCAGTGTTGCTCCGTAGGGACATTTTATAAGCTTGAAGCAGGATGTGGCCAAGCCTCTACAGACTGCTAGAGACGCGATTCAGTGATTGGAAGTGAAATTGGGGAAAAGTGGTGAGTTAAGAAAGTGAATGTGAGCCTTTGGGAGGACACCGAAGAAGAAGAACATGAGCAGTGAAGGAGTTCCACTTGACATATTTTGAAAAGGATACCCCGCCGGATGAAAACATTTTACTTCGCTCAATATGTTTCATTTTATTATCAGAAGGCTCATATGGCACAACCCGAGCCAGTCGCATGGTCCATCCCGTGCAGTTTTCCTTACAATGACCTTGCCATGATCCATCAGGTTCCACTCCTATCAGCCAAGAACAAGAATCCTGGGCACGAACTCACCCAAAATGGAGTCCATTCATAAATGGTTTGAGATTTTGTGCATATTAAAATTTTCAACTCACTATGTTTGTAAATAGTAATAACTTGATTTATTAAAGACCTCCTGTCAGTTCACACCAAACTGGCCATTCTTATCTGATCTCTTTCATCAAAGATGCAACAAAACTGTCACTCATTCAATATTTTTTTTTCTTTTTGCTTGTTTGTTACATTTTTTCCACCATTCTGTGCGAACGTTAGAAATCCCAGGACATCATCAGTTTCTTAAAATATTTAAACCAGTCCAACCATGCCACGATCAAAATCACAGAAATCAGACGTTTTCTTTATGTTAATAGTATTACAGTAATTATCCTGTATCTGCATGGTTTTTAAACATTGTGCTGCAATACACTACCGCTCAAAAGTTTGGGATCACTTAGAAATTTTATTGTTTTCCAAGGAAACACATGCAAAATTAGTCTGAATATAAAAAATATAGCAAAAGAACAAGACATGCTGACTCTGTTAGAGTTAGAAATAATGATTTTGATGGAAATAATGAATGTGTTCTTCAAACTTTGCCTTCATATTAAAAAAAAAAAAAACACCTTTTGCACAACAATTACAGCATTTAAAAATAATCTAATGAGATTTCACCCGATGCTTCCTGGAGCATCTCCCACAAGATGGACCAGCTTGATGGAGTCTTCCTCCGTACCATACGGTCAGGCTCCTCCCACAACAGCTCAATATGGTCCAGATCCGGAAACAGTGCTGCTCGCTCCGTTAGTCAGAATTCCAGATTACTTTAATTGTTTGTGAAATGGATAAAATTTTTGCAAATTGCATGAAAATGTTTTTTTTTTTTTTAGGAAAACAAACAAATTTGCAAGGTAACTTTTGAGCAGTAGTGTATGATTGGATACCTGCCTAAATAACAAGGTTAGAAGGTGACCATATTGATGCATTTAGAATATTTAGTAAAGGTTTTTCCTTAACACAGGCACCATTCATGTTTTTAAACAGCAGTATAGCTGTATACACACACACACACACACACACACACACACACACACACACACACACGTCTTTCCATTTTATACTCTTTGTTATCTGCGGAAGAGGAAAAATTAATAAATACAATAAATAAATAAATAAATAAACTTATCTCTAAATATATATTAAAATTAAAATTATGTATGAAAAAGCTAGAAATGAATTTAGAATAGAAAATAAAATAGAATCAAAATAGAAAAAAAAAGATTTACTTAATGATAGTGCTAACTGTGAAGTATAAAAGTGTTTACAATATGGTGTGTAGGGATGACAGCAGCAGTGTGACTGAAACAGGGAGAATGAAATGAGGTGTGTTTCAACACCAGTGTGATTGTCCATGTTCACGAGTGCAATTTAGTCTTTATTTTACGTACAAATGAGCAGTGTGCAAACAGGAAATGTGCAAAAAACGTGAGTGCATGTGTCTGCGCACTGAAACACATGACTCGCTGGAGTCTCTGGAGCGCCCGCGCGTGTTAACAGCCCTCTCTCCTCTCCGTGCGTGCCGTGTGACTCAGCTCGTGGTTAAAGGCTAATAGACACCGTCGTGATTTCCATCCACGGGCGCAGAATCGGTTTGGAAATGTCAAACAACCGGCCTTCAAATTGCAGACCATTTTATAAATTGCACACTCGGCTGATGAGATAAGTGCAGCCGTGTAGTGTGAGGAGAAACGAGGAGAGAGAGAGAGAGAGAGAGAGAGATCATGGGTTATTCTCAGAGATAACATGGAGTGTCTGAACAAGCAGCAATAAACAGCTGCAGCTCACAGGGAAATCCTGTGGTTACTGTACAATTACAGCAGATGAGCGTGTGTGTGTGTGTGTGTGTGTGTGAGAGTAAATTACATCATAATGTAGTGCCTCTTGAACTGAGTCGACATTAGTTATTTTATTATTTTCTTTGTAACGTATCTCTACACGTTTAATTAGAGCTGATGGGTGAGAAAACTCCTGAACAGGTGACGAGTAACACGGAGTGTGTCACCGGGGTGTGTGACCTGTGCATCATGATTAGCTATAGACCATACAGTTACAACTAAAACTTAACCATGTTAAGTGCTGACCCAGCTCCGTACTAGCTAGTTTGGCAGCACAAGCTAACCATATTAGCCTCACACACACAAACACACACACACACACACACACACACACACACACACACACACACACACACACACACACACACACACACACACTGGGGACACCAGCGATCTCTGCTACTTCGATTCTAAATGAGAAATAACTGAAGGATAAGGAACTAGTTGTGATTGCAGGTGAGAGATGGGAGAGAGAGAGAGAGCACAGGTGAATAAGGTGAAGAGGGCAGGATTTTAATGATGCCCTGAGAGACAACAGCCGGAGAGGGCACCAACCTCAAGACAACCTCAATGTGTGTGAGTGTGTGTGTGTGTGCAAACTAAAAATGCCTTTTGGCTTTTTAATATCTTTGTCCTGTAGTGAGTTTCTCTCCCACCGTCTCTCTTTGAGTCTCATTAGC
>JAAGKR010009028.1:0-28356 GCA_011419295.1 Clarias macrocephalus | reverse complement strand
TAACACCATTGACCCCTTATTATTATTATTTTTTAAATCTGTGCCTTAACCTCTCTCTCTCTCTCTCTCTCTCTCTCTCTCTTTCAAACGTACACACAGATAGCAAAGAGTCGAATTTTCATTATAGATTTATGATGAAATCAAACGTTTCTTGCTCGGTGTCACAGACATTTATTTATTCTCATCACTCGATAAATAATAGAATGAGAGGAAGAATAAACAGGAGTAACTATAACGTGACTTGGATATAATGTGTATAGTTTCCTACATGTTGGAAAGTAATTATAATCCGCTATGGCTAGGGAATAAATAAAAAAAATAAAAAAAGATTTAAGGCTTGTACAAGCGAGTTTGTACTCAATGTCAGCATATTATTAGGCCAGATAAACTATTTCCACATTGGGACATCTGGATGCGCACTACGGTGTCAGATTTTCTTTAATAAATCTTTACTTATTCAAAACGTAATTCAACGCTGGGCGACTAAAACCATATGCAAAACCGAAACAAATGATCATTTAACACATTTTTTCAGTTACTGTCTTGTATCTGAAATCAGGCTCAATAATAATGACAGTATGTGATGTAATTAATGACAAAAATGATAAATAGTTTCTAACTAATGTATTGCAGATAACTTCAAAAATCATCCACAGACACGCAGACTGTCGCAGCAAAAACACTGCGCTTTTTTTTTTTTCTTCTTCCAGCGTTGCTTGTGTTTTTGAAGTTAGATGAAAGTTAAGGCGCAGGCCTAATTGCTGCGGTGTAGCCATCCATCGTAAAGCTGGGGAAAAGTTGCTTTAAGTTGTGGCACTGTTCGCAAACAACTTCACATGTTAGTCTTTCTTCTTCCACAATGGCTGTGTTTAGCCCACAGTAACTGGCTTTCTCCAGTCCTCAATCAGAGCCAAACGCAGCCAGACGCCCAGCAGCCAGGGAAGGCCCGCTAAAATTACAGGCCACTCCGAGCGCTTACAGAGGTCACAGGGAAATGTGACTGTTGAAATGGGCCATGCAGAGTGGAAATGGTGTAAGAAACCAGGAGTTCTACAATAGACTGTACCTGATGTACTCTCCAAAGTAAAATACACTTCTACCAAAGTTTTTTGCCCATCTAATGACTTAGTTGCTGCTATAAGAGGAAAGTTAGCTTTGCAGTTTGACTGAATGGCTGAATGCAAGATGGCTGGAGTTTCTTGAACCTCATATATATATATATATATATATATAAAATCCTAATTTACATTCCTACCTTGTTGTCCACCCTGAATAGTGCAAAATGGTACAAAATTTAGAAATAACCAAAGGTTGTATATTGGACAAAAGTACACTTTCTCCATCTAGCCATACACAATAGGAAGTGCTGTTCATCCTAAAATAGTGTCTATTCGAAATCAGTTCCTTTTGGAAATATGTGTGTGTTGAAATAGCGGAGTTGTTCCCATGGGTTGTGGATGGGGCCTCGTTAAAGTGGGCTCTATTTACAGCTGGGTTTAGGATTGCCAGTTGGATTAGCACAGACCGGAGGTTTTGTTGCCTTGATGTGCAATTTGCCACTGAGGCATAGCCTTAAAAACATACCGCAAAATCTAGTCATGAGAAGGGCAAACAGTTCTCTGTTTCTACCAATAAAACAAACACCAAGAACGAAATTTCTTCATTGCGGTGTAAAAACAGCCGAGGTCAAAATTTCTTGGGACGACTTTTTGTCTTTCGCTTGGAGTTTTCCAGTCCAGCGCTCGTCATAAATACTGACTCAACAGCCGAATAATAAAGAAGCTTAAAACTGGTAATTCCACATAAACATATGGGAGAGTATCATCTCATGCCAAGAAAATAAAAAGTGAAGTGTAACAAAGAGAGAAAGACAGAGACATTAACATTATAGCTTGTGAGTCATATAGGATAGAAGCCTGTAAAATGTTGAGGTAAATAAAGTTAAGAACCGTATTTTTACATGTTATCCACAGTTGTTTCATTCCATATTAAAACTTTAAAGGTCCCTGATTCATTAAGAGGAAGACAAATGAACTCCACATTGGAAAAGGCTTTTAAGAGTTAAGAGTGAGCACATATTGTGAAAGATCCACAAGTCAGAATATGAAACATCTCCATTGAGAATGTCTGTGCTATTAAACACAACAGTGCGTTTTTATTAACGATGGCATTTCATTTCAATGCAGAAATTCCTTTTAACACAGTTTCTGAGAAGGCAGTAATACTTTGTGATATGCAAGTGGAAACTCAATAGACATTTTGCATCATTTGGAAATTCTGTTTTTTATATATCAAGTGGAAATATTTTCCTTCTCTTCTGCGTCCCACCAGAGTCCCAGGATGGAAATTACAAATCAGACACAAGTAGCAAGCCCCGGAAGGAGCGCACCGCCTTCACTAAAGAACAGATCCGGGAGCTTGAGGCCGAATTCGCCCATCACAACTATTTGACCCGACTGCGGCGTTATGAAATAGCGGTAAACTTGGACCTGACGGAAAGGCAGGTATGAAAACATGCAACTTCGAGCCTAAATATTTAGCAATATTTTTTCAAAGTGTTGAATTTAGTATCCCCTTTGTCTGCTTCTCCACGCTGCAGTGGTTATGGAGGGAGACTATCATGGGGACTATCATATTCCAGATGTTCCGGCAAGGTCCCATCATCAAACTATAGTGAAGAAATAAAGAAAGGCAAAGGATAAGCTCGTGTAGTTAGGCACTTCCTGCACAAATTGTTCTGCGTAGGAAGAACATCTGTGGAGGCAATGAAATATCTTAAGGCAGTTTGATTGGTGTGAGAAAAAACTGACATATGCAAAAAGATCTAATCGAACATCCTGGATCTGAATCATTTACCCATGATAGCTCCATTTCGCAAGTTTAAATTCAGTCCCAATTCTTCTTACATATCAAACTTTTATGAATACATGTTTGCTAAAAAAGTCGTTCCAAGCCTCGGTGAGTCTATAGAACAGCTCACAGGCAGCTGAATACTCAGAATTAGGTATCTTTTCTGGGGTCACATTACCTCAGCATAACATTAACCTTGCCACACGACGGAGCGAGCAAGCCCCCTCTTGCTATGTGATCCCTGTGTGAACCAGCAGCTACTGAAATTGGCATTGAAATCTCTGGACAATTATCACTTTACTTTTGCTGCCACCAAAGTTGAAGCTACTAATTCCTCGATAATAACAGCAACTTTTAATAACAATACCATGTGCTAATCATAATATCTGTAAATATATTCGTAACAATTAGTGTCCTAGCTTACTCGGATTACATTATTTTCAGAGCTGACTGACGAGGTACTAAGAAGACGTAATAGGTACTCAAACTTGTCAGGAGTGATGTGGACAACTCTCCATGCGCTGGGCAAAAGTGCAAAGCCTGCAGATGTATTTTAGGAACAGTCGTCGTACACGGCTGACAGCAAGGGCCCCAAGTGGCAAATCACCTGGCAGGATTTATCATAGCGAATACACAAACCATTAACCCCAATGCTACAAAGACATGGTTTGAGTCCAAAATATGTCATTAAAAAAGACTTGGTTTTGTTGTATCTCTTACTTTATTATCTGTTTGAAGGAGACAAAACAAGCATCAAAAATGAGTGCCTTATTTTGGGGTTATTTGAGGAACCTGCCTGAAGTATCCATTACGAACAATATGACGAACAATATGACTGCGTTAGCTGCCCAGAAGCAAACCCCAACATTTGCGCAGTAAGATGACATCCACATCACGTGACTCAGTTCGTCCGCATCATGACCCACCAAAAATAAATTTTAGCACCGTGTGATCCCACCCCCGGGCACCAAAGCTCATGACCAGTGAAGACTCCCTCGCACAGTGATGGCCATTTAAGAAACTGCCTAGTCATCATTCCAGGGAATGTAAATGATGGACCTTGCTTGTCAAGAGAGGAAATAAGGGAAGCATTTGATCCAGCTGAACAGATGCACTCAGATGACAATTTATTATTGCTAATATGGAAACTCTCCATTTTGGGTAATACCAAGTAAGCCCCAACTGACCAGGGGCATCCATACACATCTATAGCCATGACCTACATTGTTTTATTGAAAGATACAATTCCACCTGGCCAGCCCACAAACATAATAAACCACAAACATAATACAAGTTTGTCATTCTTTTATGTAATAATCCCCCTAACGTAATAAATTTCCCCCAAATTGCTATGACGTCTGTGGGATCATTACATTAAAAGCTGCAGAATTGTATTACATTTATGATTTATTACTTTTTTTAAAATTACTGTTATTACGTAGGTTTAGCGGACTAAATTGGCAAATTTTGCATATCAACCTGCTGAAATAAATAGCACATACTCACGTGATCATGTCCAATAAGCAACTGTCCACTGACCAAGTGTTATTAGCTTACTTGTGGTTGGTGAGTCATGGATGATGTTCAGATAGTTCTTACAGTACTATGCCAAAATGAAAGCTCATCGGCCAACCATATGACCGAACACACTGTTCAAGCTTCACTTTTAGACTTCACTCTTCACTAAATCTGGTACAGTACGTATTTTCAGAGTTGTTTGTTTTCCCCCCTTCTCTCCAGGTGAAAGTGTGGTTTCAGAACAGACGGATGAAGTGGAAGCGAGTGAAGGGTGGACAGCAAGGGGCGGTGGCCAGGGAGAAAGAACTGGTTCATGTGAAAAAGGGGACTTTGTTGCCGTCGGAGTTTTCGGGCATCGTCGGTCTCCACCACAGACCAGACTCACTGATGAACGAGGACAGCCATGACAGCGATCAGAGCTCTGAGCATGCTCATTTATGATATAAAGATATTGCCCATGAGATGCATATCATACCCTAGTGCTATCACAGTTGCTATTCATGAAGAGGAGCCACATACTCGGTTAGCAACCCAGGGCCTTTAATCCCCATGGCTGCATTACAAACCACAACTGGAAGACCTAGAGCATGGATGGAATGCTCCTACAACGATTTTTGGGTAGTTGATGTGGTAGCTCAATGACTGTGCTCAAAATCCATGCACATAGTATGTACACAGGACTGACATCTTTCAACAGACTCATGATTATGTTAAATGTGCACGTGCACGATAAAAAAATGTACACGCATGTGCAGGATAAAAAAAAAAGAAAAAAAAAAAAGAACAACGTGCCTTGCTGTAAATTAACACCTAAACACAGTTTACAAGTGGAATATTATAAGAGTTGGGAAGTATAAATGCATCACACACCTACAGTCCAGGTTTTAATCCAGACGGGAATGTGCAACTTGCCTGTGTTAAAATCTTATTTCTGATTTAAAATGTTGAACATTCCATAAAACGTGCCTTGTGTATGCTTTGGTTTGCACTGTAAACCATCATTCATTAGTTTCTACTGTATATTCTAAAAATCGTAATGTATACCAAAATAAGATTCAACCCAGCTTAAGGGAGATGCAAAAACTCCCTTACCTTGAAGTTTTAAATTTGTGTAAATATTAATATGACTATTTTCTTAACTCCCATCTCATGCCTGCTACTTTCATCATAAATAAAAATGTTGCTGGCTTTTCATTCAGTCTGTAGTCTTCTCTGCAAACTGTGCATAAAACATGATCAACAGTAATCTCTCCTGAATCTTTGACAAGTGAAAAGCAGTTTTAACACTTGCTGCAAATGGGTTTTGAGTGCTTTGTGCGATCCTGTCTGTGCCTCATCATGGCTAATATATGCCAGGACAGAGAGTATGGCTAACATGAATAAATCATTGAGGAAGCAGGAGAGCACTAGCGCCGCGCCAGAGAAACTCAATGTCTCCTCTAGGCAGGGTCAAGACTTCTGCCAGATGCCTAAAAGGAAGTGTGCAAATGGATCATATTCTATTACAGAAGCGCAGTTGAGATATTGTTATGGGATCCAATTTCTCTCGCCGCAGCGTGAGCATGCATCTTAATTGGTGAAGAAAATCGCAGTATCTAAACACAGGTTCGCCCACCAGGACATGTGACTGAGTGCCCCGGCCACAAGAACCACGCGGATGTTTTGCGGTTAGTTTCAATTAGCAAGAAGGAGAAAAATAAACAGTAAAGGCAAAGTTTGAAGGAAGTATTGCATGGAGTGTTGAGCTTGCATCGAGGAGCAAACAGTGACGATTAACACTGCATGGGTGCATAACTACACTAGGTGTCAGCATGTTGGATTAATCTAAATGTATCATTGTGGTTTGAGTTGTGGTGCACAGTGTACATTATGAGATGATCAGAGTCGCGTAACCCAGATCTTTTTTGTTTTGCGGGAGCGTTCCTATAGCAGAAAAACACATCTATGCACCTAATGTTTGTCTGGACTATGCCAAAATTCTGCTTCCCACACGTTCCTGCTGAAGTGCACAAGGTACTTTTACAGGATACGCATTCTTTTTATGACCTTGAGGACATGACCAATGATGAGGTAATGGCTCCAAGCAGCCTAATACTGTAGTTCTTTTTTTGTAGATTTTTTTTTACAGTTGGAAAATAAAATATACTGTTCTTTATTTTATTGGGGACAACATGTAACCTAATTTAATCACATTTGTGAATTAGGACACAGTTTCTTAGAGCAAATGTTGTATTAATACATTCAAATTCTGACTATCCTCTAAATAAGAATATTGATTGATTTATTACTGCAAATAATATATGTTTTCATTTAATAACTTTCTTAACTCTTTTTCGTTTTGAATGGTAACTGAATCTTCATGTGAGTTCATGGTTGACCTACATTTGCTCAAGAACTGTAGCAGAGAGAATGCAGAACCACCAGATGATCCGCAACTTTTATTCTTCTCCTGCATGAAATAGTTAATTATCAATGAATATCAGCCAAAATGTAAATTATTGCACACAGTGTCCCAGAAGTCTCCATTTAAAGGGGAAATCAGCAATGTAACTCATGCCTTCATAACTGGATCTTCATGGACGTTCACTTCTCAGCTGCTCCACAACACTTTTCAAAAAAGCCTTATTGAATGTATTACTAAGTTGGCAAGAGTGTCACATGCTTGCCTTGTTAATTGATAAAGAAGACCATTCTGTGACAGCTTCCTGATCCGCTTGTGAGAATAATTTCAGTTATAAATTTATAAGATATAAGATATTTTTTTCACAAATAGAAGAGGTGATAAGGTTTTTAAATGATCTGCTACGAAAGAATTTATTATTATTATTATTATTATTATTATTATTATTATTATTATTATTATTTATCTTTTTTTTTCTTTCTTTCACAGCAAGTCACAAATTATGCATATGTATGGTGGCCCAGTATTTTGCCAGCTAAAAACTAAGGAAAAAGTAGTTGCGCACAAATGGGAAAAATGATACTTACACAGGAAAAAGCACACATTTTTAAGGGAAAAAACATACACATATGGATGAAAGATGATTTGCCCTTCTGGGCCACCGTACATATGCACTTTATATAATCATTGGGTTTTGCGCAATCCTGGTGTTATATAAATTGAAGCGGAAGTTCAGATACAGGGTTCAATGTTGGAGTAGCTCCTGATACGGTTTTGTCCTTGAATAGTTATTTGATATCCTAGTCCGAACCCGTCATATCGCTCACACTGCAAACATTCACCACGGAGGGCAAAAGTCAGCTCTGAGTTTGTGAACCATCTGAAATACAGCAGAGCTCACAGACTCGCTGAAAACACAGCATGGCGCAGGTTGAAGACATGGAGACCTCCTCTGTCTCCTTCTCCCAGGGGACTCGCATGCTCTTCTACCTCATGTCTCCCAATGAGACGTCATTTGCGAAAGTAGAGCAGGTTCCACAGTATGTACAACAGGTACGTTCCAGTTTCATATTACAACACTGGCACTCATGCACAACGTCACCTTCTGCAGTATAAACAGATTCTACCAGTTCTTTAAACTTTTTATGGTCAGCAACTTCCATAACTGTGAAATTAATGCGTATTATGAAAATAATCCAACAATTTAAATATGCACTCAAAATAAGCTCATTATTTAAACCTGTGCAATAATATTTGTTCTATTTCTAAAAGAGAACGTTCCACCCATAGGTCCAAGCTGACATTATTTCTATGCTTTTTGTTTTTGAGTCATTGAGGTTTGGATGAAGCCTATTCAGTGTAAAGGACCAGACAGTGTTTATTTTGGCATGCTACATAAGCAATAAAATAGTGCACTGGTGGCTCATTGGTAGGTGTCTTGCATGCAGAAGGCCCAGGTTTGATTCCCCGCCAACGTACAGTCCCAAGCCATTGGATGCAGTGATGGGGCGTTCTGTTAATCCATGCTACTTAGAATATTTCCATGCTTCATGGGAACTGTTTTATTTGTTTTATTGATTTTGTACTGGGAGCATTATTTGATAGGAATATTTGACATGCTACCTAAATTCTCCAATGTAGTATTTAAATGTTTACCCTTTAGCCTTTTAGCATTTTTCAATAGGGTAGTGCGAATCTATAAATTCATGCTGTGGTAGCATTTTTTTGACAAGGTAGCCTAATTTGGCAGAGCATACGATATGCAGTATGTGCATTTCCCAAGCAATTACTGACAAATATCTATTGCTACATATGAACAAAGGATGCCTTCAACAATAGAAAGGTGACAAGCACACCTGGGATATTCGCTGTACAGCATTGCTGCTGATGGCTGGTCCTGAATAGCCAACACCAGTGCTATGATCAAAAACATGACATTTATAAATGCATAGCAGACAATGTACATATCAGAAATACTAGGCTCCAGTCTTACTCTATAAGGCCGGCCAGCAATTTAGGCATTAAATGAAGTGCTTGCTTCATTCTAATTAAATGCTTGCTTAGTATTTAATATCGCTATTGCATCCATTTTGTACCAGAACTGATCTAGACTTAGTATCCTGTGGCCTTATTATTGTTTTTAGTAGTTAATTATTGTGACAATTGATACTAGTACTATTTATCCAGCAACACCTACTAGACACCTTCATCTTTTCATTGATATATCATTGTTTTATTTTTTTCTGTCTTGCTTTTATGTTACACAGTACTAGGTTTAAAAGCACAGAAAGAGACCCTAAAGACAAGCGTTTTTGTTTAAGACAGTGGTCTAGATGATATTGTGCAAGTGACATAAAAAGTGACATCACTCTGTTGATCCCGCTTCTTGCGTATAGCGCTAGTGAAAGATGGCCATCAGAGCTTACAAAATTTTTGATCAAGCTGATGTCATAGGAAATGCTTAACCTGTCTTGGTATGCTTACAAAAAATCTGGCATCCCCAGATGTGTTATCTATAGACGCAGGTGATTTGCATGATCTGAAGTGTACTCTGAAAAAATTGTCCTCCAACTTTAAGGACACTGCTTTAAAAAAACAAAACAAAAAAACAAACAAACCAATAACAGTCTGTTTGAGAAATTTAATTAAATTTGGTAGAAAAAAAAAACACAAGCATAAACTATGTGCAACTAGCAATCTAGCGCTTGAAATAACAGCGTAATTAAAAGCACTCAGCCCTCAATAAATGCACACACACACACACAAAAAAAAAATAGACATAATTTTTTCATCAGTATGCCTGAAAGACCTGAGAGACCTGGATTTAAAGGTGCTACATAAATGAAGTTTTATTTTCTTTCCAATTTTTGGTTACTAAAGTCATGTTGAGCTGCATTTGCTAATAATTTGTAACCTCTATACTAGTTTATGCTTTAGCATTCATTTAACAAATTATAGTTTGAGCTGTTTTATAGTGTATTGGGTGCAACAATCAGTAATTCTCCCACACCTGGGCTCTCCATAATTGCAGGTGTTTGAATAAAGTCACTTGGGACATACCAGTGTTTGCACTATGCATTATGAGAAATGAATCTGATGAAATTTCCAAGAAAGTGGATTATGGGCCATTTCCAAGGTGTTCACTCACACAGCACTGTGTATGTCTGAGCTTTCACCTATAACATATTTCTTTCATTTTATTTTAGTCACAGTCACGGCGGATCTGATGGACGCTAACAGTGTTAATAGAAGTGTGAGCTCACGCTGAACTTTGCTTAGGGCTAGAACACCAGTGCTTTAAATTTCAGAAAATTATGGGAGAGCAAATATGCAAAAGTCTTAAACAAAAGTGTTACTGTTTTTGCTCCTTGGCTATTGCTATTCTAAGGTGGTAGAACATTTAAAATACTGCCAGCTCAATCTAGCCTGGAATCTAGGCTACAGTAGATTGTAGTTGTAGTAGGACTATATTTCTCTTCTAAACCTATAGAAGGAGTGTGAAAATATTCAAGTAAAAATCTCTTTCAGATCATAACTGCTCAAACAAACACTTATAACTACTGTATGTATAATGATCAGAGTGGGTGTTAATTAGGCTTCTGCTCACATGCAGCCACATTCAAGTACGTATGATTGATCCGAAAACAAGATCAAGTACAGAGGTTTACTTACTGACATATCCAACTGACAATACAATTTATTTCTTTGACATGAACAATAATTGTATTGTTAGGATTGTAACACATTTGTCATCCCCCTTCTCTTTGTAATTAAAAAAACGGTGCAATTGAAACTGTGGGCTAATCACCACATCAATAATGACTATGGCTGAGCATGAATTCAGCAAAAATAAAACTACATTCACTCTATATAACAAACTATGTGTTCCACAATGAGCCAGGAAACGCTAAGTGAACTCACAATTTACTCCACTGAGAGAAAACTGATCCAAGGACTGGACATTGTCAGAGATATTTCTGCAGGAACTTGCATTTGGACCTGCAAAACATCAAAAGTCATAATATACAACTGCAAAAATTGTTACAATAACAAAGCTATCCATATATTATAATTCTATTATTATTATTATTATTATTATTATTATTATTATTATTATTATTATAGGGGAAAGTCATATACTCTACAGATTATTTCAAGTCTCCAAACAATCTGACCAATATCTTGATTAATGAAGCCCTCAAGGTTGAATTGATAATTAAAGAGTAATCTTATTTATCCATTCATCTACTCATGATTTGATGTCATGATTTAATGCTTTACAAAAATTTCTGCAATTTTCATTTTATTTAACTTTTCTCTAGAAACTCATTTTTTGCTAGTCCATCTTTTTTTACTAATTTATTTAAGATCGAAAGAGGAACTGAACGCTTTTTTTCTGTCATGAAATTAAAGACTTTACCTTTTTACCTTTTTGCCTCATAATTAAATGAGTAAATAAATAGGTTCTTTTTTTGATGCTGGTAACATTAAATGAACAACTCCTCTGGAGCATAGGTGAGTTTTGATCTTGCTTTCCTGGGAAGGTCTTCAAGAAAGCCAGTTTCATCATGGTGCCTGATGGGTTTTGCAAATGCACTTGACAATACTATTCTTGCAAGAGCTATTCCAGAACAGCTGACCTTCATGTCTTAAAATAACAACTGACTGTTGTTCATGTTGTTGTTATTTAATTACCTAATGCCATATGTGTTATTTCAAAGATTAAAAAATCCAGTTTTGTTCTGGAATGTAAAAAAAAAAAAAAAAAAAAATTTAAATCCAAGTCGTGTAAAAACTTTTGACTGGTACTGGATGCAAAACAGAGCATGGTCTGGATGGGTTTTCATATACAGTATGTGTCCCCACAAAGCTAATGGCCAAATGCTTATTTAAAACTGTCCATGTTGTACTAAGGGTGGTGCTGGAGTGGGTGTGGATGAGGCACCCAATTTGGAAAATGGTGTTCTTCTGTCCATAAATTCTAATGTCTGGCCTGCTCACATACTTTAGCAGCATGGTCTTGTCTATTTCCATCACTACTTTTACTCAACCGGCAATTATGAAACACTTCATCAGCAGGACAGGACAACCGGAAATCGCAGGAAAATGTAAGCTATTTGAACTAGTTTTCCTTATAGTTTTGAAGCAGCATACAACAACAACAACAACAACAACAACAACAACAACAATAATAATAATAATAATTAACAACAGGGTCAGCAATATCTTTGACAGGAGAAAATGCTTGAAATTAATCCGTTTTTCATGTGTAATTGCTGGCTGCATAGAACATGTCGTCAATCATGACACTGCAGATGGGAAATGTGAGTATGAAGTTTGAAATTAAATTGTTTCTGAGCATCAGAACACAAGCAGAGGATTCGTCTGCAGTTCAAAACGTATTTGTGGTCTGCCACAGTCGCTTCACATAACTAATTTTAGTGCAAAATGTAATCGAATTTATTTTGTTTTCAGACATCAAGGTTTCTCCTGTCTGGAACAGTTTTATGTCACATTAGAATGTTGTGCCTCATGCAACAGTAAATGCAAACTTGTGTACTTTCTCACATTTAAAAACCCCCTCACATTTTAATTGTGGGTGTGTTTTTGGGTTTGGCGGTAACCAAGTCAACACATGTTTATCATTTGAGGTAGAAAGGTTAATCTTTCACTAGACCTATATAAACACTTGGGAGCAGACAATTAACCACACAGCAAGGATTTGAATTGTTGTAATGTTGCCACATGCACACAGTGATTAACTTTACTCACAAGTGTTTAGCTACTTTATTGTAATGCCTGTCTGCATGCATCTGTATGGTCACATGTTTGTGCCTTGACTGGCTTTTTAAAGACTGAAGGAAAAAATGCGCATACATTGGTTATTGTTGTGTATCATGTTGTCGGAATATAAGAAATAATATGAAACTTCCTGCTTTTGTAAAACACATTTTGATGGAAAATGTGATCATATCTCAGATGAAATCATTTAATATTTGTACTATATAAATAAGGAACATTGATTTCAAGACTTAGTGAAACTCCGACATCTGCTTCACAAATGTAAATTTCCTGAAACGTTGGCGTCACGGACAACGTTTTCTATAAAACTGTTAAGATTCCCTCAACAATTTTCACAAGCAAATTTTCACAATAAAAAAAGCTGTATAAAAAAAACTGTTCCACCACCAAATCTATGTGATCTGAACTATGGGATAAACTTTTTTTTTAATGATGAAAACCTATAAAATATTGACACTTAAAGTCAAAGGTATATACTGAAATTAATATATATATATACACAGTAAAATATATATATTGCTGAAATTTTGCAGTATAACAATAATAAGTGAAAATGCTGTTTATACTGAACTCCAGATTGATAGAGACAGATCGCTATTTGCAGATTGTGCAGTTCGGACTTGAGAGTCCGCAGCCAGATGTGGGGCTGCATGTAATGTTGGGGCGTCCTATGTGGTATATCTTGCCCTTGAGTGTTCTTATACACACATTCACCCAGTCACTTGTAATTCTGTCTTTGTGGGGTATTCCCTTTCAAAACAAACCTTGAACACAATAATTAAAAAGTCACTTTCACTTTTTACAAAATAAAATTAGGCAAATATTCCAAAACTATCACATATTCCTTTTTTATAGGAACGACTGGTCCCCATAAAGAGACTCCAACATGGACACACACACACACACACACACACACACACACACACACACACACACACACACACACACACACACACACACACACACACACACACACACACACACACACACACACACACACACACACACAGTAAGAACAGTAAAGGAAAACAGTAAGAACAGTAAAGGCTGTATGTGCTGTACCTCACTGTGTGTGTGTATGTGTGCACACATGTGTCTCACATTCCACAACATAAAGGGGAACCTGACACATTTTGACTTTATCCAGTTTGCTCTCAGCACCTTTAATATTACAGCATTATGAACATATTTGGAACAAGTTAACCATGCTGATGTCTGGTCCCAGAAATGGCAAACAATAATTATTTTAGTTTTACTAAAGCTTTAAAGTACAGACTACAATACTGAGTACACTAAATGTCACAAGGTACAACAGGTTAAGCCTAGTAGAGATAATACCCTTAATGCACTTAAAGACTGTAGGGAACTGTAACACAATGCCAGTGTCCGCATCTGGATTGTAAACTGAAGTGGGTGTGGCTTAAACCAGAGTGTTTTTTCCTCTTTCTTTAAAAAATGTTTTAGAATTCCTTGGCATGCCCTAACACTATGCCACTAGGGACACTTAAAAACAAAGGAGAACATAAAGAAAAACAGAAGTTAAAAGCAGTGCCAACATGGTGTGCAATTTCTGTTGCTAAATTTGTTAGCAATGTTCTCTTAACCAACTTTGATTGATTTTAAAAATAAACAATTAGCCAAATATAAACTACTACAAATATAAGGCAGTAAGGACGGATGAATAAATGCTATATATTAATAATAAATAATAAATGTGCTCAAAAATGCCCATTTTATATTTGCTATGGGATTCCAGTCTTAATCCAATCTCAAACTTTCAAGCTTTCTTAAACAATCACTAAAATCATGCACATCTTATTCATATCTGTATTTTTATCCATTTAGAACATATTATCTGTACAGCCCAAATAAAATATTTTGATTTGGGTATAGACATGACATGTACAGTAATTGACATGTACAGTAATAATTGTTCCATAAATATTAGAATGTAGTAATATTAGTAAGACCCCAAAAGACTAAATCCACTGCCTAGAATTTTTTTTTTTTTTTTTAGAGAGAGACTCAGAAATCCTATCTTTGATAATGATACTTATATCAGAGCTTGTACGCAGTACTGACATCTTCTTGGTAATGCAAACGTTGCAGGTGTAATGATGACTTGGAAATATATAACTCCAACTCCAATGTCATTCCAAGCCACTATTGTCTCCAATTCCACTACTCACTTTCAAATTGGCACTGAACTACTGGTTGTATTTTAACACTTACAGAACAAAAATAGTACTGACAGACTACTTATCATTATCCCCACTTTATTACTTACAAACAGGAAAATGACCATAACGCAGTATTAATTGAGCCAAGAATATTTGCTAGTGAATAAAGACTATATTTACAGTTCAGTGTGTGGGGGGATGGATCTATACTGAACTTTTGTATGTTGTTTTTTTTTCTTTTTCTGGTGGTAATTAATGACTTAAGCACTGCTTGGACATTTCCTTTATATAGGTAAATAGATAAATGTGAACGATAAACTGTTGAGAGATTGTGAGATTGAGTGAGCAGTAGCATGAAAAGATGCATGGCTCAGAGGAAACATGTGTTAGCACTTCGCAGATTAATAACTGTTGTGCAATAGAGGAAAACTGCCAAATGAACAGGAATGGACAATGACTAAACTTGGCGATAATAAGCCAAGTTTAGGAATTGACATTCCTTCTTGTGAATCCTGCTTACAATTATGAAATTCAATAAATCCAGGAAGGAAATGTGTAAAGATTAAACATGAATATTGGGTTAGCCTGTCATCCTATAATCCTGGCATAGAAAGACTCTAAATAGATTTTGGACTGATTTTGTGATTTTAGGAGTACCTTTAACCATAGTCTGTTATAAAACATTAAATGACAATTCCTGATGTTTTGTGTCATGTAGGCCACCCTATTCTTTGTTGGAATGATCGTGTTGGAGATATTGCTGGGTTGGCTGAAGACTGGTGACCTTGTTATCAAAATCAATGATGGGACCACATCTTTGTCAGCAGGCATGATGTCCCGACTGCCAGAGTGAGTTAGTCTCATTGCTTTACCTGTACCTATCTACCACATCACTTTAACTTGACTTTGTGCTCTGTATTACTTTAAACTCAATAAAGGTGTGTGTCTCCATGTGTGATTTTGATTTTACTATTTAATAATTCAGTAACAAAAAAAGTAGTTAACCATTGGATAATAATAATAATAATAATAATAATAATAATAATAATAATAATAATAATAATAATAATAATAATGCACATATCATGCTTCCTTCATGTGGTAGCTAAAAGTACTGTAGAATCAATTAGTCAAATTAAATGTTAAAAGTAATTTAATTATATACACAGGATAAAATATGAAAAAAGAAGTAAAACATTTAAAAAAACAACTAAAATTAGAGTGAAAATATATGTACAAAAATAAAGCATAAGGAAATTAGCAAAGAAATATTGAATAGAATAAAACAGACAACTGTGCAAATAATAAGGAATGTTGGCTATCAGTTTATCTACAAAAACAGCAGCAAATTTGATTGTTAAAGTCTTTAAAAGAACTGTATCAGATTTACTATAATTCTTCAAAACTTTTTCCAACCATTTCCAGCCAATTTCCTGTAAACGGATACTTTTCCTAAATAAATGCCATTTACTGCTATGTATGAACTGCTCAGAATAATACAATTTAATTACTGGAAGTTCAAAACAATAAAATAACAATAAAATGGAAATTTCATATTAAAATATGTTTTTTCAATATATATATATATTTTTAAAGAGTGTAGTGCACTTGATTGCCTGGTGCTGGTGTTGCGCTCTACAGCTGTGAAGCACAGCAACATCACTGTTTGTCATTATTGTATTTTTACTGTGAAGGTGATATACTGTATGTTGAATCTTCCTCATAAGTTAATCTTTGCATTCACTTGATGTTTTGTTCATGTTAGCCTCTTTGTGAAAAGTTTGGAGATCTCCGGTTACATATATATTTGGAACAACTTCCGCATATTGGAGTTACCTTGGGACTCAGCTTGGACTTGGTGGCTGGCGTTCCTAGGTGTGGACTTTGGATATTACTGGGTTCATCGATGCAGCCATGGTATGTCATGAAACTAAAATCACACATACTTTGATGTCTACAAGGTTTAAATAAAGATGTACACAGATTGTTATACTTAAATTTCAGTAGTGCAAACTATTTTTTATTTAAACAAATTGTTTTATTTCTTGTATTTTTAAGCATGCTAAATCTCAAAATTTTCAAGCTAGCTAATAATACTAGACATAGTCTAACTATAGATAATTTAAGAGCAAAAAATCATATTGGCTACTGGGCTTATATGTCAGTTATTGTAATATGGAGCCCAAATATCATACATAAACTTCTGCCATTTTTGTCCTTATGTCCAATTTGCAGTAAGCCAACAATGAAAATGTTACAAATAGTTTTAAGAATATAAGTAAAATGTAAAAATGTAGCATTGAGACACTCCTTTTTTCATGTTAAGTTAAATTCAATTATATAGATTAAATTAAAGAAATGGGAACAAATATTTTACTTCTACAGGTTTTACCATTTAAAAAATGGTTCCTTATTTAACAACATTGGAAGCAACCTCATCTTCTCTCTTGTCTATTCCAATCACTCAACATTGAACATCACCAGTAAACTACAGTAATTAGCGGCCTGCTCACCTGTTTCTCACTTGTTCATGCCTTAAGTTTGACGTTTTTATGCTTGAATGATTCATAGGTCACTGTGTGGCTTAACAAAAACTTGCTGATAAGGGACATTTCTGATCATTTTGTACATTTATACATTGTTCCTCACACATTTTAAACAAATTTTCCTAATTTTCCTTTTGATTTTGTATAATTTTTTTCTTTGTGCTATATAAATAAAAAACTGAATTGAAAATATATTCCACTGAAACTGGACAGGTACAGAGAATGGCCTGAAAATGAGAGCCAAAAACTTGGCAGAAAAAAAAAAAAGTCTGGTTCTTTGAAAGCTAAATATGAAGAAATAAAGGGTGGCTCAAGATTTTTGCACTGTAATGGGGTATCTGCAAATATTACTACAAAATGTACTTGAAGCATTTTTGTCTTATATGTTTATTGATTTTCATACAATTCAATATTTTTCTATTTACTGTATATTTACAGTATTAGACACTTTTCTGATTGCCCCTTCATACAGTGGCATAAAAGAAGTGGACGCCAATATTTCATACGTAAGAAAACTCATAAATATTGAAATGTTAAAATTAACAACAACAACAACAAAATCCAATGGCATACTAGTGAACAATTAGAGGAACTAAGTCCAGGAAATGACTTCAGGAATGTTAAGGATTGCTAAGGATATTAGGTGTTAGGCGTTACAAATTCATTCAAACCATTGTCTATAAACCCGTCACTACAAAATTCATCCATAGATCTATTTTTACCACTAAGATGTTTGGTGGACATTTCCTTTAAGGTTATGTGATCTAGGCTTAAAGTTATGTTTAAGCGGAAAACACTCCTTAAAGTTGCCTTCGAAATAGGCAGGCAACTGCATTCCTGAGCCAATACTGCTGCCCATTACGACATTTCTGTTCAGGCAAGATATAACCATTATGTCAAAGCCGAGTTTACAGACCTCATTTCTTAGTCGTGTAGCTAATAGGGGTTACAGGTCTTTCTTGAGAGGGTTAAGTGCATGTTTATGTTACCTCAATTTCAGCTAGCTCAGATTTAATTTTAATAGCACCCCAGTACATTATTAAAATCATGTCTCTCCAGACGTCACTGCGACGGAGTGGAGTGATGAGGTGCTTGTGGTTGTCATGTTATGTTTTCCATTGTCCAGAGCGCCTGTTGGTGAAGTAGGAAATGTCATTTATATCAGCGGTCTCCTGTCTCCAATTTGTCCATTTTTTTGAAGTTGAAGGAAATTATTTGTCTAGCTTTCCTGTTCCATCATCATTCCTGAATATCACAGGGTTGGACATAACTTCCACCAAAGACATAAAGGCTGTGGCCTCTGCTTTTTATCTGTTTAATATCTGTGCATTGGATTATTTATTGACTATAGACTATATTCCAAGTGCATTAATGCCACATGTTCACAATAATGCACAAGCAGATGGGAAGTTACTGTATATGATGAAGTATATGATAAGCTACACTTATTACCCAAACACTTCCTTATTAAGAAAAACATTGCACAAATTTAATTTATATATAGCAATAGGGGTTTTATGTATGTATGTATGTATGTATGTATGTATGTATGTATGTATGTATGTATGTATGTATGTATTTATTTTTTTTTATTTATTCTTTCTTTTAGTAAATGGTCCTTATTCAAGTGTTATTTCTAAACTGCCAATTCAATAGACACACGTGTGTACCAGATTTGCTAAACTCTAAACCTATGAGTATAGCTCTGCCATTTTCTGACTTTGACACAAATGGCTTCAAACTGGTTTTCATACTCAATTTAGCCTCCAGTGGAGCATGAGAATATTTATCTCAAATCCTATTCTTTTTGCACATGCTGGCAATAAATCTTTATTTTGAGCAAAACAACAGACAAAAGGCAGAAATATGACTATCATAAAACCCCACAGACCCCAATTAGTGCCACTGTGAAATATGAAGACTTATTGTATTTATTTTAATGGGAATTTCATCCCCCCCCCCTCCCCTCCTTTCTTCATGTAAAACACTTAAAAGTTTAAGTCCTTTATTTGTTTGGAAATTGAAAAGGATAAAGGAAGTTATTTTGAAACCATCTCTTTTCAGATGCCATCAATATTGAGAAGACATTACTGTAATATGAGGAGTAGTTTACTGTAGGTTTACTGTTCGGCTCGGTTTGTTTTACAACCTCTCCGATAATCAGTTCTTAATGATAAACACAAAAATAGGGTATAGGTGGACACTCTTATTATGACTCAGGGCTTTAGCTGCTTGAGGTAATATAATGTAAGAAACAGCAAGCCTACATGTTTGTTTTTATAGAGAAATAATAAACGACGATGCGGTGCAAGAAGTCAACTAATATTCCAACTCACACACATGGCACTTTTTTTAATTTATATATTTTTTAAAGTTATACTCCAGCAAGTTGCCAAACTCTAAAAGAGGAAAATATAAAAGAAATATGAAATGTAAATGTTTTTTAATGTATAGTTATAATTACATTGTGGACCGTAAGTGAATCATGTTAGCTCTTGTTTTCACTTTAGTTATACAAAATATAAACAGCAAAAATAAGACATGTAACTGAGAAACTGCACCGTTACCTCTAACTGTTTAAAAGCACTGAAACTGGAGACTCCTTGCAAAATATGTTAAATAAAATACATTTCCTCGTTAAACTTTTTCAATGGTTCCACAATTATTTTGCGTGCTGCGTCTGCAATATGCCAACAAATAAAGAAACAAACACATAACTAAATACATTCTACAGTTTCTAACAATAGGATTACTCTACATGCTTTAACCTAGCAGAAAAAACAAAGAAATTTGTCTAGATGTATAGTTGTAAAGGTGTAATTTCATTTAAGGTCTTTTAACTTACAGTATTATCTTTTTTTTTGTACATATGTAACAACTGTGTAAGCGTTACTATAGAAAAGAGCCTGAGTGAATTAATGCTGCTGATGTAGAATATTAATCAACACCATCTGACTAATCAATGGAGAATTCAACAGTGCTGCAGTGTAAATGATTTCAATGCAAACATCTATGATCAGTCAAAACGTCAGCATGTTTATTGCATTTTCTATTTGTAGCTTTGGAATATCTGACAAGTCAATAAGTCATCTGCATTATTTTCCATCTGTTACATGATTTTCCAAGTGCTCTACAAATGTTCTAGTTATTGGTGCTTTCCTTGTCATCTTCTGGAGCAGATCTGAGTCATACACTACTGCAGCTGCATCTCTGTCTGACCCATACAAACTCTCTGGTCTGACCACACACTGCCTCTGGTTGCATGCTAGCCTTAAGCAACACACAGGACAAACAAAGTTTATAGCTCTGCCTGGAATCTTGTCAATGCTCTGTTGCATTTCATGGTTAATTTGATGCTTTGCCTCCCCCCCCCCCCCTTCATTCTACTGTCAGAATTTGGACAGATATAAAAATGTTGTCAGAAAGTCTAAGAGCCCCAAAATGTATGGCATTTAGTCTGGATTGGGTCAGGAGGAATTCAAATGGAGTTAAGTATGAGTTGATGAGAGCCGTGCTGGTTCTGTTTGTTCTCTCTTTTATACGGGCTGACACGGACCAGCTCTGCTTTCTGCCTGCTTCTATTTTCAGAAAGGGCTCCGGGGAGACCTCGGTACAGCGACCTGTCCACAAGCAGCATTTAAAGGGAAAGCCATTGTAGAATTGTAATTTCAGATTGAAATGCTGGAGAGAATCAGGGAAAGATAACCATGAAAAAAGGAAGAAGAAAGTCTTTCAATTCTGCATCATTTATTTTTATTCAAAGAGTCTTTTTTATGATACCATTTAGTGGAAAAACCAGTCACACAGGCAGGATTCCTTTAATTTTGTGGTTTGTGCATTTGCAATCTTTGGCCCAAAGTTATAAGTTCACCTTTGCTAAATTAAACTGCAAACAAATTTTGCGAACCATGATATGAAACAAAAATTATTTGCCCATTGAAAAGGGATTTTTAGACTTAACATGCAGCTGTGATAGCTTTGTGATCTGGCTTTTACCATTGACAACATTTTTTATCTTTTGCTATAGGGCCAAATGTTTGTAGGCATCTGATGTAAAACCCAATATGTTGACCTTCCCGAAACTATTACCACAAAGTTGCATACAGTTGTCTTGAATGTCTTTCTTTGACTGCAAACCCTACCCTAAACGCCAATCCCCCAGTGCACATATTAATGGCCATAAACATGTAGTTTGCCAAGGTAAGCATGTGTGTTCCATCACAGCACCCGGACCTCAATCCCTCTAAACACCTTAAGGATGAACAAAAATACCAACTTCGTTCTAAGCCCATTTGGTGGACATCATTGCTCAGTTTCTTGTGCTCTTGGGGCCGAATGGGCACATGTTCCCACAGCCATGCTCCAAAATGTTGTGCAAACCCTTCCCACAAGAGTGCAAGTTTTTATAGCAGCAAAGGGAAGCAAATCATGACAAAAAAACAAATGCCTATGCTTTTGGAATGGAATGTTAAATACTCAGGGGTCCATATACTTTTGACCATATTGAGTATGTGCAGCAAAATATATTATTTAATAGCAGTTTTTTATGAAAGAAATTGTTATAGACAGTTAACACAAATCTTTTTCCAGAATTTTTTCTTATTTGCATGTCATGAAATGGACACCTTTCTGTTTTTATCCATAATATAATGGAACTTCACCATTCTTTTTCTTAGGGCTGGTGACGCTAACACATAACGTTTGAGGATAAGAAAAAAAAAAACACATACATTACCAATGGTTTCCTATTACTTGGCTGTTGTTCTTTTGGCAACTAGGTTCTGTGGTTCACCCATAATGATTGAATTACAGTATCCAGTGGTCATAACGCAAATATAGTAGCATGACAACAGGATTTTCGGTCTGCATTGTTGCTCTTTAACTATCATTCTGTTCATTTTAATCATTTCAATTTTAACCACCATCTCGTTGCTGGATGATCAGGGAGATGTTCAGGGGCCCAGGCTGCTGGTCTGTCCACATCAAGACATAGAACACATTAATGTATCTTTTGTTCATAAGTGCTGAGACAGGAGGAGGACGCAGTTCAGGTTTGTATAGAAAGTTGTGCCAGGCTCCTTAATTCAAGGTAAAATCATTAAGGAAAGTTTTATACCGTATACTTAACTTTAAGCATTCTCAGACTACTTTCTTTTGGGAAAACTGTAAAATAAATAATGAACCCTCAACTTACCCAATTTATAAAACTAATATAAAATCACTCACATAAACTGTTGGTGAATGCTTTTTTTAAATAGTTCAAATCCTACCTCTTATACTCTTCCACATTGGCTTGTTTCTTGCCATTCAACAAAGTCATTTAGTGCTATAGATTTTTCTATAACAAATGCAGGAAATGTTTGATTAAAATCTCAGCCTGTAAGGTAACACCTCGTAAGTTTGCGTGTGTGAAGATTTTCCCTAGCTGATATGGTGGTGACAGAGATCCGTTAGCGAATGCGGACAGCAGCAATCACTAGGACAAACAGATCACGTCAGTGGCACAGTGGGGCGTCCCGGAGGCCAGCAGATCTGGATGTTATTGTTTTCAGAAGGAATCCTCGTGGTAGAAGGTGGCGGGGGTTAACCCTGGGTGACAGGGGCTACATAAATCTTCTGCCGCCACTGGAAGTCCCCGCGCACTCAGGTTGGAGGGTGTACAAAAGAATTGAGCCGGTCAGGATGTGGAGTCTGGGTTTTGGACAAGTAAGGTGTACCTCTGGGACACTGAAATAATATTAACAATCAGCCACTCTTCTGCACAAGTATGTGTGTATGTGTGTGCGTAAAAGCCAGCAGCAGAGTCTATGGGATGTCTCTTGCGTTGTGTGTTGAACATCTAATGTCTCTGCAGACATGGTGGGATAAGTCTGCTGGTCATACTGTATGAGTGTGATTCCACAGTTAGTTTACATGCAGCAATCTTGTTGACACTGTCCAGATCACTACTTCAGTTTTCCCTTCATGTCCTGGACAAGTATTGCAATAGAAAATGCTTTATTTCTTTATTGATGCATGAAGCCAACTTGGAGTTTTAATGTTACAGTATGCATATCTATCTATCTATCTATCTATCTATCTATCTATCTATCTATCTATCTATCTATCTATCTATCTATCTATCTATCTAAAATAAAGATATTTGGGAACGTAAGATGACTAATAGAGCTAATCAAGATACGTGATAATGATAATGGTGCACATATCACATAAAAAAAGAATTATAATGGGGTTTTCACAGGTGTATTTGCCCCAGCTTGAGGTAACACATAGGCTTTGTTCCATTGCTAGAGATATGCTACTTTAAAATTTCAATGGAAAATGCGCTTATGTCATTAAAAAAAAAAAAAAAAAAAAATTACCTTGAAAAAAATCATTAGCTCATCTCAAAATTCAACAGATGGCTCTGTACATTTTAAATACGTGCTTATGAGTGTGCAGTTGAAAGCTACTTAATAAACACAATCTCTCACCTGCATTCCGCGCACTTCGCGGTAACGTAAAAATTTTAGTTCTTTACAAAATTCTTAAAGCACACTATGAGTTCCATGCGAATGAAGTCGCAGGCACATCTAGTGCATAATCTATGCATATATTTTAAATAAATGATGTTGGGCGGCTATCTGCAAATAGTACATCATCATCATCATCATCATCACCATCATTTACATTTACATTTAGGCATTTGGCAGACTCTCTTATCCAGAGCGACTTACAAAAAGTTTCCATCACTAGATACTTACACTTGGTTACTAGGTTAGGTGATCAAAAGTCCACTTAGATATTAGAACGAAAACCTACTGTACCCAAGAGGATCAATTATTTACCCCTGCTCTCTATGGATAAGCATGCTTTGCAGATGTAAACAGCTGTTTGAGTAAATTAAGTTCTGCTGTACCAGAAATTATTGGCATGTGGTGACCATATTGCTTATACTGTAAATCTCAACATGCTTTGATAGTTTTTGCGCTTTCGATTCAGATGACTAGTTTGACACAACTTTTGTGAAAATAAACAAAAATCCTTGGACTGGTTTGCAAAAGGAGGTTTTGCTTTGACATACTTATTAACTCAAAATATGAATGTTTTTGACAGTATGATTTACAATTCTTGAGCTGCGAGCACTATGTAAAACAATATATACACTATGGAAGATCCTAGTATGACTTTGGCGTACTGAGAAAAAATTCTACGCATAGTAGAATTGGATACTTTTCTGGTATCCAAGCACTAATGAAACACTGGGATAAGTGCATTAGTGTAGCGAGGGAAGAATATAAAGAAACAAAGGTAGTTTCATTTTTTGTTCTGTGCAAGCAAAAAGTCCCGGTTTGACTTGAACGCCGCTCTCACTATACAAATGTTCTTTCTCATAATCTATATTTGGTGTGATTTTACAGTTCTTGAAGAATCTTGTGAAATGAAATATGACAATGGCTATTGATTTCGCATTTATTTGGCCGAGCTGCCTGAGGGGGAGGGGGGGGGTGGGGGGGGGGAGTCATTTTAAATCTCAACACACCTTCCAGTTTATGACTTGAAAAATATTAAATTTGAAAGATATTTGATCCTACTTCATAGTTAAAGTATGTATAGGAAACATGATAACTAACCCCTTGTCCTTCTCTGTAGAACTGTATTTTTAGTCATAAGCCAGTTTTCAGTGATTTCACTGACAGCTTCTGCCCGGGACACAGGATATCACTGTAGTGCATGTGAAACCTGCTGGCTACCAAATGAAACTACTTAAAAAAAAATTCCACAACACAAATCTCTGTAGGTAAGCCCTTTACCTTATTGCGTGTATGCTGGCAGTTTGAAATTTATCACACCTTTAAAACCATCCTCAATGTCCAGCGGGTTTAGCTTGTAAGTGGAGACAGTGCGAAGTATTGCGGTGACAGGCGAGGGATTGGCTGGCCCAGCCGTCTGTTTGTGTTGGCATTTTATATTAGCACTCAGCCTATCCTCTCCAGCTTGCCTTTCACAGCCCATTGGCAGCGTGAGTGACGTGGCATGCAGTCTCTTGCCACTCTGTAGCAAAGCGCCTCATTTAGTGCACCGCTGCTGTGTAGGGTGGCGCTGTGGCAGACATGCTGGTGGTTACTCACTGAAATCTCACTGTGGGTGTTCTTTATATGAAACAGAACAAATGGTGGAGGGGAAATAGCAGGTTTTGGGTTTGTTTGTAAACCATAAATGTTGGTCTTCTACAGACACGAAGCCTCGTAATAAACTTAAGGAATGTCGCTGGTCAATCTGAAACGATGATGATGATGATGATGATGCTGTTGTTGCTGTTGATGATGTTGGTGGTTACAAAACTATTCAATTCTTTAATACATGTTGAAGGTTTTCTAGAATATCTTACAATAATTACTTAATGGATTTGAATAGAAATGAACCCAGTATCACTCTGAAGTGCTGTGTTTCTCTTATATTACAGCAAAATGCCAGCATTGCTATTTTCATTCATTTCCGAACATGTTCTTTTTATCCATTTATACTGTCGTTACATTTAATGTTGTGCAATTCTTTCTCTTCTTTCACTTTTTTCCTTTTATTTTTAAGTTGCCCAATATGAAAACAAGACAAAATCACCACAAGGTTACCCAATAAAAGATCTGAATCCTGTAGTATACTTTTCTATTTTGGAAAACTGACTTCCATAAATGTTAAGTCACACAAAAAAGTTTGGATTTCCCCCCGTACAGTACATTCTAGAATAGTAGTGGATTTTGGAATATGGAATATGGATTTGGGTTTTTAAGCAACAACAACAGTCAGCTGTTATTTGAAGACATGAAGGTCAGGTGTCCTGGAACAGTATTGTCTAGGGCATTTGCAAAACCCATCAAGCACTATGATGAAACTGGTTCTTATGAAGACCATCCCAGGAAAGCAAGAACAAAATTGATCTCTGCTGCTGAGGAGAAGCTCCTTTAGAGATACCAGCCTCAAAAATCATCAATTAACAGCATCTCAGATTAGAGACCAGAGCCGTTATGAACATTTACAGAGCATAAGTAGCAGATACATCTCAATATCAACTGTTCAATGGAGATTATTGCATATTTTGGACGCCTTCGATATTGTTTTACAATGTAGAAAGAAATAAAGATCAAGAAAGATCACTGTATTAGAAGGTGTGTACACATCCAATTATGACTCTGTACTTTACTGCACAAACTTTCTAATTGGATGGTATTCAAGCACTAGTGAAAAACTGGGATAAGTGCATTAGTGTAGCAGGGGTTTATGTAGGGAAATAAGTAAAAAAAAGTAGTTTTTACTCTCATGATTGTATTCTGTTATTCCTGAAAATAAAAGTCCCGGTTTGACCTGAACGCCCTATATATAAACCTGTAGTTTGTATGAAACCTCTGTTGTATGAATACATACATAACAATCCACTGAAGTTTGATACTTTTATACCTTTGATCTACTACTTCTAGACTTTGATAAAGTATATATTTCTTGGTAAACCTATCTCAGAAAAGTGTCCAAATATTGTACAGTAAATGACTGTATGCTATCTAAGTTTTATCTCTGTACTGGATTGAAACTACACATGGAAGTGCACTTTATTGGAACAAAATCTAAATCTAGATAGTGGTTTCCCAATGATACAGTCTAAGAGTTCAAGGAAACCTCTGTCAAGTCACATCTACAAATTTGCCTGCAGAAAATCTCATAACATATAAGTTTATGTGAAACGTTATGTACTGTAATAAAGCCTAATTAGTTAGTAATTAATAATTAGTTTTTACACTCTAAAAATGTCTAGCTTAAAAAAAAATGCTACTTCAAAACATATTTAAGATAAACAAAAGAGGCCTCTATGCAAGCCTACATTAGACACACACCTGTTGAGTTTAACAACACTGTAAATAATACATTATTAATGTGATATAGAATATGATAAAAAGGAGAACACTATAACCAAGTAATTTTTTTACTTTTATTATGCAATGCTCACAAAAGAAATTGTGAGACTTTATTGTACAAATAATTTTGCTGAGCAAAAAAAAAGTTAATTATATACTAATTATAGGCTTAAACTTTTGCATCCAGTGTCTGACTCATAATACAGTATTTCACGTTGATGATCTGTAATTCTCAGACACGGTTCAAGCGAAGAGAATCACACGAGAACAGTTTTGGATGAGTTTATTATAGGCTTCTACTAACGACTGTAGAAAATGACAGAAAGTTTCTCCTGTTCTGTAATCTGACTCTCTCATGGGTCATAATAACAAGATTTAACAGTTGCAGTGGCTTTCATCATAGTGCATTCACCTTTGAGCCTTTGAATTTTAACATCAAACTTCAAGGACATGTATTACATAAGTCTTACATTATGTGCAATTAAGTGAAAAGCAATGCTAAGTCAGCACTTTGCCTTCAGTACACTGTTAGTGCCTCATAGGAATGATGCTGTTTGCACACGGGTAAAATAGCAGCGTGTGCAAAAGCGTTCAGCACGAACTTAACAGATCTGACATATTTAGCAACATTAGCTGAGCTGTTTAAATAATGCATTACACTAATGTTGGCAGCTAAGCAGTCAGCTAAGCTAATGTTAGCTTTTTCTTTATACCAAACAGGGTTTACTTTTGTTAGAATGGTATAATCATGGTATATTTATACCTTAGTACATTTTAAAGCTTAATGGTCCACTGTGTAGACCTCTAACTGGAGCAGCCAAAAGAATAAGTAAAGTTTAAATCTTAAAGTAAGAGCATGAAGAACACAGTACATTCAAATATATTAGATAATATAATATCTGTCTACTAGAATTAGATAGGATAAAATTTAAGTCAGTAAACTTACTTCAGGTCAGAGTCTAAATATACTGTATACCTGTATAATATAATGTTAATGAAATACTGGCTTAAAAGTTTATTGAGAAAGGAAGGAGCTTTATGGAAAGAATTGAGTTTACTGAGATAGGGCCATATTATTTTCAGATACAATACGGCCCGTACATACGAACATCCAAGTTACTGTACAAGCTTTTGATCATGCATCTGCACATGTTCAATCATGGAAGGTAGAT
>JAAGKR010009027.1:0-28362 GCA_011419295.1 Clarias macrocephalus | reverse complement strand
GTGGTTAATGACACTGTGTGTGTGACTGGGCGTGTCCCAGGTGTGGTCCAGTGGTTAATGACACTAACTGTGTGTGTGACTGGGCGTGTCCCAGGTGTGGTCCAGTGGTTAATGACACTAACTGTGTGTGTGACTGGGCGTGTCCCCGGTGTGGTCCAGTGGTTAATGACACTGACTGTGTGTGTGACTGGGCGTGTCCCAGGTGTGGTCCGTTGGTTAATGACACTAACTGTGTGTATGACTGGGCGTGTCCCCGGTGTGGTCCAGTGGTTAATGACACTAACTGTGTGTGTGTGACTGGGCGTGTCCCAGGTGTGGTCCAGTGGCACTAACTGTGTGTCTCAGCGTGGGTGAGAGTCGGTCTGTACGGTCCGCAGTACTGAGGAGAGAGCAGCTGCCTGACCACACCCACATTCACACCCAGTCACAGAAGCACTTTCAGCAACAACACACATCTGATAACGTTATGTCGTCTTACACAACACGCCTCACGTCTCTGCACTAATCGCTTCTAAGTCCTTCTGAATCGCCTCTGAACCGTCCGTGTCGTTCTGGTCTCGGCTAACGCTTGGATACAAAGCTAACGAGCCGCATAACACAAGGCTGAACCCCAAACCCCTTGATCAAGGGCACTCCTCGGTGTGTACACCCTACATAATGCACTAGCTTTCCATTTAACACTTTTTGGGATTCGACCCCAGAACCCTGAAGTTAACGGAGCTGATATTCTAAAGTGTAATAAGGTGAAATCTGCAGTAAATCTGGTGAGTTTCTCAGGACTGTCCACCACCTCCATGGTTTATTCTCCTCACCGGTCACCTACAGAGTACCGCTAAGAGTTTAACATCACTCTCACCTCCTGTTAATTACACTAACTGTCGCTCGCCAGCTCCACCAGTCGGTTAGTCAGTTCTGCCAGGGGCGGGAGGATATGTGGATAAATAACTTGTTGAACAAAGAAACAAATCATAAATCGGTTGATAATAAATGGTGTTTGTGGAAATGTTGTCTAATAAATGTAATTAAAATGAATTGAGA
The DNA here is from genome assembly GCA_011419295.1 of Clarias macrocephalus. Taxonomy (NCBI): domain Eukaryota; kingdom Metazoa; phylum Chordata; class Actinopteri; order Siluriformes; family Clariidae; genus Clarias; species Clarias macrocephalus. The sequence goes on along the minus strand of JAAGKR010009027.1, from coordinate 27,324 downwards.
AAATTTAAAAAGTGATATCACGCGTGAGGTTGTGCCGTTGTGCTGAATATCAGCACGGCTGTGATATCTTTGCTTCCGCATGCGTGCGACCCCATCACAGCCGTGCTATACAGAATAATATACAGAACTTTTCTATTACTGTACTGAATTTCAGCACGGCTGTGATGGGGTCGCACGCATGCGGAAGCAAAGATATCACAGCCGTGCTGAAATTCAGTACAGTAATAGAAAAGTTCTGTATATTTACAGCCTCACGGTCAGGTGCTGCACCACTCAGCACATAGTTAGTAGATTTCACATAGTAGATTTCTGAAGGTCTACATAACACAGCGTTTCAGAATGTGACTCTAAATAGTCTTTTGGCGCCGTTACTGTTCCTCTAGCTGCTGTTTGCTTTTCCATAAACACATCGAGTAACGATATTCTGCGAGCTGGTATCTGTGGCTGATTCCGCCTGTACATGATGATTAAAGTACCAATTAATAAACACATAGAAGTCTAAACATGCTGCTGATGTAGAGCCAGCTGACTGAGTCACACCTTCTCTATTTCCCGGGCTTTGGCCGCGATAGCTTGAGATCTCCGCTCACGGAAGTCGTCTGCGATGGCCGCGGTGTCGTCTGCCGGAGCAAGAGGTTCGTCTGACTGGTGCTCCGTCACCGGCACGTCCTCCTGTGCAGCACACACAGCGTTCTCGGCTCACACACACAGTAATGTTCACACACTCTTATATTCACAGTTAGAAATACGTAAAAATGTAAACGTAAAAGTCACTCTGGATAAGAGCGTCTGCCAAATGCCTAAATGTAAATGATAAATACTGCTAAAGAATTAAACCCTGAAAGTAGAGCACGCGTGTGCTGTGTTCATGTGGTGCGTTTCCCTGAAGAATTGAGAAATCCATGTGTTACTAGCATTAACTACATCACGCTGGTGCCACATGATCGGCTGATTAAGTGCATGAAGGTGCAGCTGTAGCGGTGTTGCTAACGAAATAGACAGAAGTTATATACACGAGGCGGTATCAAAAAGTTTTGAGACTAGTTCTGTAACACACCAGCAGATGGCAGCACAAGGCTGCACGCACAGTCACAGGGAGCACCGACCTTCATTAGTCAGAGTGCCGAAAGACATGTCCCTGTGGACATCGGGAGCCGTGTGACTGGTGTTATTCTGACCACATGGTATTTCATCATGGACAGCAAGTTAGAACAAAGAGTGACCGTGTAATCCTGAGTGAGACTGGACAATTCTGCCACAGAGACGTTTGACGCGAGTCGTTCGGGGTGAAGAACATCACTGGAAGACGCAGAGGGATCAGGAAGACCTTCTCAACCTCTGAAAATGTCCAAACCGTTTAGCAGCTTGTGTAAAACAATCCACAACGCTGCTGCCGTTCTCGGTGCGTCATACAGAACAGTCCAGGCGATCCTCACACATGATTCGCTGACCCTGGAGCAGAAGGGACATCGCGAACAAGTCTGTCAAGAGCTCCATCAGCGTGCCGCGGACGACCCGTCCTTCATGTCGAGGATCATCACCGGTGACGAACCTGAGATGAAGGAACAGCGGAGGAACCATCATCTGTACGACCGAAAGCGGTTAGGCAGTTCCGCAGTTCGTCCGAGTGCATCTTTTTGACCTCTGCGTTATGCATCAAGAATTCGTCCCCGTGGGCTGGACCGTCTATAAAGAACTCTACTTCCAGGTTTTAAGACGTGTGAGGGGGGAAGTACGGAGAAAAACTAGGCTTGTAAACAGAACTAATCTCCAAACTTATTGAAATCACCTTGTAGCTTCTTTCTTATGTGCAATAATTAACGAGGGTCACGTCCTGTAGACGTGGGTCAGCACAACATCTCATGCTCAGACTCGACAGCTGGAGGATAAGCGCGAGGCTCAGATCAGAGCGAGACGTCACGTCGCTGAGGCGAGACACTACTCACTTTAGAGGCTGACACGGAGCTGTGTGGCGATCCGTCTCGGGACACGTTGAGCGACGGCCCTGGGGCTCGGTCCCTGTCTGCAAAGGAGAAAGAAATAGTGAATAAGAAGCGAAGCTGTTCAGCTTGAACATGAATTACAATAGCAAAAAGATTCTTTAAAATGTTTCTATCCTACATCTCGATTGTAATATGACACACCGCTGGCTCCCGCGCAGGGGCAGGCGGGGCAGAGTGCCAGCATTTACACCGGCTGTTTAACAAACCTGCATCATCGGGGGGGGCCGTGCATTTTAAACGTCATAAATCTAAATAATAATCGTCTCGAGTGACGCGCTGTGTTGCTATAGGCTAAAACAAAAAGTGCAAATAGCCCTGCATCCACACCAACATCATGTGTCCTAGTAGGTCATTTAGAGTAGATCCAACACCGAGTACTGCATCTGCACCTGAGAGAGGATGAAGACATTGTCTCCCGTTTTTAATGTTTTTGGAGACGTACTACCGAACATCATCCCCATGACAGACCAAAGAGGCAAAGTCCGGGCTAAAGATCAACATCACGCGCATCCCACTCTCAGAGGAACGAAGGGATTTTTGTTTAGAACATTTCATCACATTTACAGTTTTAACACTGAACATCTTAAATGCTCTTTTAATATTTATACTTGTAACTTATGTTGGTTTGTTAATTTCCATCGATAGAATATCTTTTCTCATTTTCTTTTCATTACTGCCTGTGGACATGTGTAGCCTGGACCGAACTCGAGGGCGGGGTCAGGGCGGGGTCAGGGCGTACTTTTCCCCACTGGAGGCTGGTATGTGTGACTCTTGCCCCGGTCTGGAGAGTAGCTCCGGCTGCTGATGCTGGACCCGGAGCGACTGTGATGGGACGGAGACACGTCCTGCCGCGTGGGGGAGCAGTCGTGGACCGGAGGCAAGGGCGCCTTGCGACGCGGACCCTCCCTCTCCTCCCTGTGAGGAAGCAGCACGGACACACAGCAGTGAAGAGCAGGTTAGCTCACTGTTACACATCAGAACACAGAGGGACAGATCTGTGTGCGTAGTCAGGCATAATACACACACACACACACACACACACACACACACACACACACACACACACACTTATTTAAAAATATTTTAAAAATGAGATAATCAGGCTTGAAGTATTAAGATATCCAAACACGTCTGTGTTTCTGTCTGTGCTTTAATCTATCGTATAAAACCTGCAGTTACTGATGTGTACTTTGTATTTGTTGCACGCTGAGTGTTTTGGTTACTGAATGATGTATTACCAGCGTTTCCCACACGTACAGTATAGTGTGGGGCCGCTCAGGTCTAATCCCTCACCCTGTTTAAAAGTCTGTCCCGGTGAGACGACGCCATGTGTGATGGATTAGCTAGACAGAGTCCCCGCTCGCGCTGCTGTAGCTGATTATTCCGACACTGTGCGTTTGGGTTGACTGATCCGTCGTATAGAACCAAAGTTATCATTACTTTTAAAATGTGTAAATCGTACCGCTGCTGGAATAAGTGGCATAAAAACACCAGAACTCTCAAAATGCACATATAATAATAAAAATAATAATAATATAATAAATAATTATATGCAGCAATTATACGATATGGAGTCATTTAAACATGAAGCGAAATCTGAATGGACCCTGTGGGATCCACGCCACAACGAATTATTCTGCTACTAATTAGTACTACGACACACACACACACACACACACACAGATGTGTTTACCTTCAACACGCACTAAAAAGATACCAAAAGCTATTAGGTATACGTGATTAAGACTTTGTTCCTCAGAGAAAGCGCGCGTGCCTACCCTCGGTCCAGGTTCATAATGGCCTGGATTAACGTGTCCTCTCCCGGGTTGGAGCCCAGCGCTGACAGGGACCTGGGAGCCGGGTACGAGCCCTGGGTGCGGTCGCTGGGGGAGGAGCCAACTCGAGTGCGGCCGCCTCTGTAGACGGAAAGAAGTGCGTGTGAAGAGAGTGACGACTTATGACCTTTATTACATCACAAGCTCTACATGATTTGGACAGACGTCATGGGGAAACTCCTCGGGACCGGAACCGGAATACCAGGTCTAATCTCAATTATATGTGCTAAACCTTACAGGCACTTTGTCTTTAAGAAAAAACAGGTTGTGTATTTCTATGCGCATTCTCTCTCTCACACACACACACACAGACGTCTTTAAGAGGTTACACAGACTGGCAAAAAAACCCAATCAGAAGCAGAAGGTCTGTGTGTTATTAAGTGAGTTAGTCCCCCAAACACTCTTTACAATCACGCCGAGTGGAAAAGCTTCCCATGATGCCCAGCACATTAAAGCCTGAGGTGGACGCGTGTCGCTACCAGACCAGCAATCCTATCGGCCATGAGACAGATTCACCCACACTGGACTGGATCATCTTCCTCCACATTGCATGTTGCAATACTGCCACCTTCTGGTCTTGAGACGTTTAAATCCTCTTATCCGTCACCCTCAAGAAGCCACTCAAATATTTTCTTCTATGGACATTATTCGCCTTGTGGCAGAGGTCTTCAAACATTTTCTGTCGGGGGGGATAATTGTGGGCAATTTTCAAGCCCCACTTGTCAACGAAATGATAACAAAATCGGCCGAGTTTACTATTTACTGAAATATCAATTTCTAAACCAATAATATCAAATAACACCAAGTTCAATCGTTTGTAGTTTTTTTGCACTGGGTAATTCTGTACGCAACTTTGAATGAAGCGGTTTGTGCTTTGCTGTCCACTGATTCAGATTTTACCCTGCGATTCTTCCGCCAGCTTTCTTTCAGAGAAGTCGAGAGGCTTATTAATGTGACTGGGGTGTGTTGTCTCTAAGTGTCTTCCTAATTTGTTGGGTCTCATGTGGTCTGCTGCCTGCTTCCCTTTTGTTCGGCGAATATTAATATTAATTAATAACATTAATTTTTAACAAAAATACATAAAACATCAGCATACACACTGGAATGAGTGATAATTACGTATATAATAGCCAAAGTTTCCTTATATTGTTCCACTGTAATTAACACGCCGACGTTAAACCGTTATTGTTGCACTGTGGTTCCACTTTTTCTCCCGACCCCCAACTGATGTTATTTTAACTTACTTGTATTAAATGATCCATTTCTTTGTATGCGATTCTTGTACGATCTTCATGATCAATAAACAAAAGCATGAATTACAATAGACACGTTCCTATTATTTCCCACGAATTTCCTCCCGTTCATTGTGCCCCACCTGTCATGCCTGTATTCCCCACTAGAGGGCGCGCCCCACATTTTGAAAAGCACGGCTATATGGGGACATTTCAGCCTGGTGGAAGTGAAGTTCTGGTGTTCGGGATGTTTTCTTGGGAGTCCTGGGGATCATTTATAGCAGTCAAGCATTATTTGTACACCACAGCCTGAAAAGTGAGCCGAGCTTCAGTACGGACGTGTTTCAGAAAGCAGAACTCCTGAAGCATGGATCTTCAGTACAGACACCAGAGGAGAAACTTTTGGATGACTGGCTTCCCTGCAGGAGCAGAAGGATGACAACCAACTGGGATTTTAAAAACCCGTGTTAACACAGGGAACCTAAACTTCACTAACTCCCCGTCTTGCCCTAATGTCTTATTTCACAACTATGTGGAAACTCAGGGAATGTTGACGCTTTCAACAAATTACAAAATTTTTAAAAAAACTAGAATTATTCTAGTTCAGGCCTTTCTATTCACAACGTACAGAGACGGAAGAATTTTAACAAGGTTAAAAATCATTTGCTGGAAGCAGGCACTTGGTATTTTCTGTACTTCCTTCATACATTCAGAATTGAAAAAGGAAAAGTCTGACCCACAGGAGACTAAATTGATAACAAGCATTTAAAACCAGGCAACGCAGCTTGCTATTGATCGGTCCGTCTGTAGGAGGGGCCAATAGTTCCTTCATTCCATGATTACTGCCCAGAGGACACTGCCACCTACAGACTGTTCTCACTGCTCTAAATACTCTATACCTGTTGCTAACTAAAATCTTTACAGCGGGGGCCAAAGGTTTTGAGAAGGACACAGATAATGTCCACAATGTGGATGTGTTGATGTTACTCTGGTCTACTGAAGTACAATTACAAGCATTTTATAAGAGTCAAAGACTTTTATTGACAATTACATTAAGTTTATGTAAAGACTCCCACATATATACACACACACATAATACAAGACTGTAGTATTTTTCCTTCTGCCAACACTCCTCTCTCAGTTCTAGGAGACTTCACCCTCTCCTCTGACAAACTCCAATCCTCTTTCCTTCTCCCTCTCCTTAACTCCTTCTCTTTAACTCCTTAACTCTAAACTATTCCCCTTCATAAATCTGATCATTATCTGGTATCCTTCACCATCACCCTTCCTATTCTGTGTAAAACTAACCACCAAAATGTCTCTTTTACCCACAGAAACCTTCACTCAGTTTCCCCTTCCTCTGTGTCTTCATGCACCCTATCATCCCTCCCAGACCCAGACTCCTTCTCCTCTCTACCACTAAAAACTAGGACTGAAACTTTCCTCTCCTCTCTCTCCTCATCCATAGATCTCCTTTGCCCGCTGTCATCTAAACCAAGGAAGACGTCTTGTCCTGCTCCTTGGCTATCTGATGTACTGCGCAACAACAGGAGAGAATTAAGAACTGCAGAGAGAAGATGGAAGAAATCGCAGCTTGATGCAGATCTTGTCTCTTACCAGACTCTTCTCTCCAAATCTCATGTGATGCGACTTCTGCCAAAACTGCCTTCTACAGAGAAAAGCTGGAAACCTCTGCACATGATCCTGGCAAACTCCACAACATCTTCTCCTCACTACTCAACCCACTGACTCCTCCTGCCCCTTCCTCTCTGACTGCTGATGATTTTGCCACATTCTACGATGGGAAAATTGCAGCAATCCACCAGTCCTTCGCTCTCAACCAAACTCCTACAGCAGAACCTCAGGACCTTCCCTTCCCTCCCTTAGCAGAATTCTCCAACCGGTCATCTGATGAGATTCAGCAGATCATCTCGTCATCTAACCCCACCACCTGTTCATTAGACCCAACCCCTTCGACAATGCTCCATGCCATCTCACGAGACCTCCTTCCCTTCACCACAACCATCATCAACCATTCCATATCATCTGGTCATGTTCCTACTGCTTTTAAGAAGGCAAGGGTTATTCCCATCCTCAAGAAACCCTGCCTGGACCCATCAGAAGTTAACAACTATCGCCTGGTATCAGTTCTCTCTTTTATTTCCAAAGTTCTTGAAAGGACTGTTTATAACCAAATGTCTCTTCATCTCTCCCAGAACAACCTTAATGATCCCAACCAATCTGGATTCAAAATGGCACATTCCACACAGACTGCCCTTCTGTCAGTCACTGAGAAGCTCCATTCTGCTAGATCTTCTAAACGGTCATCTGTCCTGATCCTCCTGGACCTGTCAGCTTCATTTGACACAGTAAACCACAAGATTCTATTATCTATTCTTACAAGCCTTGGAATCTGTGCAACAGCATGGCAATGATTTGCTTCTTACCTAGAAGATTGTATGAGGTGACATGGAGGGGATCCACATCTTCCCCACGCAGACTCTCTACTGGTGTCCCGTAGGGCTCAGTACTTGGTCCTCTTCTGTTCTCCCTCTATACCTGGTCTCTTGGTAAGGTCATATCATTGCATGGATTTTCATACCACTGTTATGAGGATGACACCCAGCTTATTCTCTCTGTTCCGCCCTCTGACACTCAGGTTTCCACCTGGATCTCAGCATGTCTGGCAGACATCTCATCCTGGATGGCAGCTCATCAAGCTGAAGCTCAATCTGAGTAAAACCAAACTGTTGTTCATCCCTGGTGACTCATCCCCATGTCAAGACTTTGTGATACCCCTGGACAACAATCAAATCACTCCTTCAGCCACTGCCTGCAATCTTGGGGTAACCGTGGACAATCATCTGTCATTTGCCCCACACATCGCTAACCTTACTCGCTCTTGTAGATTTCTTCTTTACAATATTACAAGAATTCACCCATTTCATTCTTCACAGGCTACTCAGGTGTTTGTTCAGTCCCTTGGCAGGACAACTGCAACTCACTCCAGGCTGGCCTGCCTCTGTCCACGATTCGTCCTCTGCAGCTGATCCAGAATGCAGCAGCACGTCTCATTTTCAATCTTCCCAAGTTCTCCCACACCACCCCACTCCTCTGAATCTGCACTGGCTTCCTGTAGCTGCCCGCATCAAATTCAAAACCCTGATGCTTGCCTACAAAGCTAAAAATGGCCCAGCACCCACTTACCTCTCTGCTCTAATCACACCACGCACTGCGCCACGTTCCCTCCGATCCTCCTGCACTGCTCGCCTCATCCCAACATCTCTCAGGGATCGAGGACGACATTCATCCAGACTCTTTTCTGTTCTGGCGGAGCCTAGGTGGTGGAACGAACTTCCTCTAGATGTCCGTACAGCAGAGACTTTGACGATCTTTAAACGACGACTCAAGACGTATCCGTTTCTCCAATACTTGGACTATTATTTTATTAGCATAGTACTGACATTTTGTTCTTCCATTCTTTCAGCCTTTACCCTGAGTTGGATTTTTGTGGGTTACATGCAAACGAGCTGTTCAGATCATCAAATCAGCCTTAAGCATAACTCAATCCACTGGCAAGGGACCTGCGTGGTTCTAACTGTGTGTGAGATGTGTATGCGCTGCAGGACTCCCTGTGTGACTCATGTTTATAGAGCTGTGTTGCTGACAATGTTCCTGCGCTTTACAGCCATGCTGCTTTCCTTTTATTTATTTACATCTTTATTAGGAATGGAGAGGCTGATCAGCCTGGCTCTCTCTACACAAGCCTGTGGGAGTGACACGGGTTGCACTGCCCTGACGGTGCCACGTGGCCCGGTCCTGGTCTCCACCGGGTCAAAGATCATCAGTGGGGGACTGAAAATGTCCTCACGGGGGGGAGAAGGTATGATCTAACACTAGCTTTAGAGGACAGATTATCAACAGGAGGTGAAAGAGATTTCTCAGTGTCCAGCTCATACACACACACACACACACACACACACACACACACACACACACACACACACACACACAATGCCTGAGTGTGAACAGTGCAGATACCTGAAGTCCACCTGCCGTCCAGAATGTCCATCATCTTTGTGTCCTCTGTAATAGCTGGAGTCGTCCTGTTAGGGGTGAGGACACACAGTGATAGAGCATTACGTCCGGTCATTCCGTGCACACTAACATACAGAGCATTAAACTGATGGTTTACAGGTAGAGAACGCAGCGCTGCATTAATGAACACGGGTTTGTTGTTTTCGAGCAACTAAAAACAAAACCGTATTCGGGTTTAATGGCGACTCTTCCGCCAAGCTAACCCTGACCATGGCGCTAGCTCTTACCCTGCGGTTAGCCGGGCCTCCTCTGGATTCGTTAGAGAAGGAGTAATGGTTGTCGCTATGGTAACCCTTCTTATCTTCACTGTGGTAGTTTCTGGGACCGCCGTTTGGGTAAAAGCGAGGAGAGTCATAGTCAAAGTTCCTCATATAGTCATCATCAGGACGTCCAAAAGATCTCCTTTCTCCTCCTCCTCCTCCTCCTCTTGGGTACGGTGCCTGAAACAAGTGAATATATGAAAGACCTTAAAGTCACTGAGCTCCTTTACATTCATCATAACAGTGCGGAGAACACCAGGGAGAACTAAACGGGACGTTTGAGCACTACACAGGACGATGATAATGCTCAGTGCGACGGACTGTAACTTCACCTACTTCTGCGGTGGATTTCCCCGTGTCTCGCCGGGTCTGTGTTCTGAGAGAATCTAACAGTGATTTCAGATGTTTTCTCTCATTGCCGTCATCACACAAGAGGAAAAGCTCAGCCCTCTCACGCACCCGACATGAAACACTCCGCCTTGCTTCACAATCACTTCGGAACGACTTGGAAGCGGTTACGTGTTGTTTACGATGACATAACGTTATCATATCAGTAAAGTTGTGTAGCGTTTGGGTTTTTACGATGCAGTGCCAAATCAATATTTAAAACAATATTTTTTACCATAATGAACATATTACTAACTAACCCAACAACAATAATTTAACACTAATAACAGTAAAGAAGTTGATATTCTTGGTCGGATACAAACCAACTTCAAATTTCAGCAATTGTTTTGCAGTAATATGACTGGGGAAACACCACGCCTCTCCTGACTGTGCCGGTGTTGGTGTGACTTGGGCCAGGCCGGCGCACACACACACACGCACGCACACACTGCCAGCTGATGGCTGCAAGCTGTTAAACACGGTGTGTCCCTCTGCTTCTAACCTCATCCTGCATGTCCTCACGTTTCTGTAGGTTTGACGTGCTTCTCCTTTTACACACAAAAGACATTTGTTGCATGCGGCGCTGTCGGAATCCTTTGTTGTGAAATATCATCTCTGATTACTGCATGCACGCTCTGCAGTCACACACATGCTCTCTATGGAAAACAACATGCACTCGCGTTACTACAAACATTAGCCAGATTTGTATTATTAGAGCTTTCTGAGTCGTGTTCATGCGGCTTTCTGGAAATAATTTTTTACGTGCGGGTCCACAGAAGCGAGGCACCGAAATCTCAGCTCTGATTCGGTTCTAGTACATACCGGTGCCATATTCAGATACGTGTTGTTGCTGAAAGTGCTTCTGTGAATGTGGGTGTGGTCAGGCAGCCGCTCTCTCCTCAGTACTGCGGACCGGACAGACCGACTCTCACCCACGCTGAGACACACAGTCAGTGTCAGTAACCACTGGACAACACCTGGGACACGCCCAGTCATACAGATAGTTGCACCTCACAGTGCTGTTAATGTCTGTTACCATGTGGAATGACGCCTCTCGTCCAATCAGATCACTCGCTCAAAACTAACTGTTATATACTCTATTGTTGATTTTCACTGATGCTCGGTCGAACATTAAAGCCAAAATGCCTGAACATGCCATAAACCTCACACACCACCAGGTGAGACCCTGAGCAGGAGGAGACGCAGGTGTGTGTGTGTGTGTGTGTGTGTGTGTGTGTGTGTGTGTGTGTGTGTGTGTGTGAGTAATGAAGGCATGAGTGAGGACAGGAAGACGCAGGGCAGCCCTTACAGATCTGTCTGGATGGAAGCGCTGCTCGTACATGTCTCGGATACTCCGGTCTCTCCTGAACGCCACTAAAGCAAAAATAAATAAGTAAACAAATAAACAAACAAACAAACAAAAACATGAACGTGAACAAATACAATTAATAAAGATTTAAATGAATGCAGTTCATGTTCAAACGCAACCAATGTTATAATATGAGGCATTAAAATAGAAAATATTTCTCACTGTATTTTAACACCTGAAATGTAAACCAACACTCGGACACTCTCGACCCCTCAGGTGATCTACAGCTCGGTGTAAAAGTTTGCATCCCCCTTCCCCCTTAACACACAGGTGAGTTAAAGATCACCTATGAAACAGCATTCCTTTAGCCGATCTGACCGAGCGGAGGCATGTCCTCGGACACAGGCGTGGCCAGACACACTCCCCAGGTACCGGTCTAAAGCCCCATTTACACTGCAGGTCTCGATGCCCAGTTCTGATTTGTTGCCTGTATCTGATTTTTCTGACCGTCTGTTTACACGTTCTTTTAACTATGACCCATATCTGATTCAAGTGTTTACACTTGCCATACCGTCTGAAACATCGCACATACTTAAAGGGAGGTTCTTGCACTACACACTAGCCAAGATGGATGAAGGCGAAATATGCTTGATGCTCTGCTATATATGCAAAGTTGGCGAAACGGAGAAGGATGAAAAGGGCATCATTGCAGCCTGCGCATATGCTTCATTTATTGTGTCCTCGACGATTCAGAGGAATGTCTGGGTGCGAGACGTGTCGCTGTCGCTCTCTGGTGGCTTGCAACAGATGTGGGCTACAGCACACTGGCGCATCTGTTTGGGATGAGCGGCGCATCGGTGTGTCTGATTACGTCATTAAACCGCGATGAAGTCGCAGTTTTAATGACGTACAGAACGCAAAGTGACTTCTGAACTAATACTGATTTCAAAATATATTAAAAACTACCAAAAAGGTATGAAATCCCTGTATGAAGTCCACTCTGGAAGACAGAACGCTGTGCACATGATGAGACGCCAGAGTTACAGAGGCGGAGACGGTCTGGGGTTTAGTGCTGATGAGTGTGGGGTTGAAATGCAAACTTTAGGGGTATGCAAACTTTTGCACTTAACTATGCAGGAACTTATGAAAATACAGAGGGACATTATGTAGGATAAAGTCAAAATAAAATGCGATTTTTAAAGTAGGGTTTTTTTTTTCACCCCCCAAAAAGAGTCCGTGTGCTTACTTGTTTTAGTAACTGGTGTTTATGTACAGGACCTGAAACACACACAAATAATAATAAACACAATAATAATAATAATAATAATAATAATAATAGTTAATCTTCCCTACACACACTGCAGTTCTCTCAGTGCGACAGGACGGTGGAGTGCAGGGTTTGACCCTAACGGTGAGTTACTCACACACACACACACACACACACACACACACACACGGCAACACTGTAGCGCTCACCTGAGCACGAGCGCGCGGCCTCCTTGATGTTCGTTACAGTAACGCTTCCTCAGCGCGCGCGCGCTCAGGCATCAAGCACACAGCACGCTCGCGCAGGGTGATCTGACTGACACTGACACACGCGCACGCGCGCGTCCTCTAATCCTCATTCAACTAATAATAATGATAGCAATAATAATACTAATAATCAAGAAACGCTGGGCTTCACTTAAACCACCCGGATGTTTCTATGCGAGTCAACCGCACTCACTTCCGGTCACGTGAACGCATGTATGTCAGAATAAAAGTTTAAATCGTTAAACACTGGGCTTTATTTACGATTCTCGCGGAGCTGTGTGTGTGTGCGCGCGCGCGCTACTTCTGTCTCTTTCTGAACACTACAGAATAAAAATGCCGTGCAGTGATTATTATTATTATGAATAATAATAATAATAATAATAATAATAAAAACAACTGCAACGCACTTTTATTCTGTAGTGTTCAGGAAGAGACAGAAGTAGCGCGCGCGCGCGCACACACACACACACGCGCACGCACACCGTAGTTGCCAGTTCCGTTTATAATACGCGATTGTTTGGCATCTCTTTTTTTAAGTCTCAGTTTTTGTTTGTTTTTTTGGGGGGGGGGATTTTTATAAAAATTTGACCAGTGACTTTTTAGAACGTAAGCTGCTCACCCCTACTTGGGTTGTAGTAAAAATAATGATTTTCGCTGTGATTTTTGATCTTGTGCTTTGCCCCCTCATCTCACCCCTTGGGTCCAGAACAAAAACTTTGCTAATGATACAAGATGAAACACAGGATATGAAATGAAACCCAGTGTTCTGACCCGGCAAGGCAGGTTAAACATCATTTACACTCACCCACAGGACATCTTGCCTCACAAGGGCAGCGTGGTGCGTCAGGACATTACACTCTCCCAATTATGACATTTTGGTGCGTGTAGACTAGATATATATCACCCTGAATGATTTTACACAGGACAGAAGACGATTGTTAATAACGATCTGTTGTTCATTCTGTTTTATTATTGCATTGATCAGGAAGGAAGTGCGAGAAATGGAATAAAATTGATTGTTTATAGTTTAATTGTCACTGTGATCATGGGGAAACAAATATCATGATGATGTCCAATTTCAGCCAGAGGGAGCAATACATTTAGGAGAAAACAAGCCAAGATAAATCCTTCAAGAAACATTCACAGGGTTGATAGTTTGAGAGTACAGTACGTGAACACCACTTAATACACTGCGTTGATTCTGTAAGCACACTGTTGGGTTGCTCATGTTGGGTCAAATGAGATGTAGTGAGTCATTTACAGATAAACACCTGGTTGGGTTATTTTGATCCAACAACTGGTTTATTCTTTATTCTCTGGTTTGTCAAACGGCAGCCTGCATAATGTTTGAAATAGTTTTAAGAGTTGTTTAAGTGAGAATGTATGTGTGTACAGTTCAAAACCTCCATCAGTTATTAAACAGACAGTCTATATAAAAAATTTGAGCTCCAGGCAGTCCGCCGGTGCTCCGTGCTCATGTAGCCGCCCAACGCAGCCTCATCTCGGAAAGAACTTCAGAAAACTACCGCTGCCTGTGATGTCACTGCAGGGATTAAAACAGCAGATTTATTTCATTTCGTGTGTTTCTAACAGGTAATCTTTGGCATAATACGGTTATGGTATAATATATCGCGGCTGTGTGACGCATCCTGTACGCTGCGTTCCATTTGCACTATACCCGGAGTCCTCAAACCCTCGAGTGTGCACTTCCAAGTCAAGTCTGTAAGTTACAATTAATTTTTACCTAAATTTATATAAATGTTGTAGTTGTGGTAGGAGCTTATTTCCATGTTAATTCGCTTTTCCACGTTTTTAGTCGCACTTTGATATGGGGGTGAGGGGAGGTCATGTTTTTATATTCTGTGCCAATAGTCAGCTGTACTGTATTTTATAAGAAAAGTGTGTTTGTAGCACACATACATAAATAAAAAATAAATGTACTAAATGTAATGTTAACTGTAATTTGGTATATTTTATAATATTTTATAATTGTCCTATTGGCTATTGTCTTAATATGTCTTCTGTTTTTGTCTGATCCAGGAGCATTTTGGAATGAAAAAAAAAAAAAAAACACTTGTTTGAGTTATTTTGACCCAGCATTTGATTTATTCTTTTGGATAGCTCACGTCTGACTTGATCATGCCAGTAAGTCAATGTGAATTTTTACCTTTTTTTAGTGGTTGTGGTAGGAGCAAGAATATTTTATTGTTCAAATTAAATGCTTTGACATGGGAGTGTGAGGTTTTTTGCTCATTCTGTTTTTTTTATTATTTAAAAAAAAAATTGAAAAATGCATCATTGTTAAGTTGTATTTGAAAACGAGCTATATCTGCATGCTTATGAAATATTCAATTGTCTCAAAGCAGCTTTACGCAATCAAAAGAAAATTATGGACGTTTGTATGAAATTTCCCTGATTCCCTGAGATGGCAATAGGAAGAAACCTTGAGAGGAACCGGACCAGGGAACCCATCCTCAGCTGGGTGATAACGGAGAGCAGGGATTGATCTGCACTCATACTGTGTGTTAGGAGGCTGGACGTTCAGTATAACAGAAGATGTGTAAGTTCATATGGAGTCCAGTTCGGTATTGGAGGCTCAGGTAGGAAAGAGAACAGCTGTCTGTATCAGCTGAGGACAGGACCGTCTTCATGGTGAAGTGGAACCCAGTCCCCAGTCACCACACACATCTCAGACAGAGCACACGGGGCTCCATGTGATGAGATCTCCAACCAGGACGAGTCAGACGGGTCCAGTCTTCCAGTTATCTATGAAGCCCGCATTATTTTCCGAGCACCACCTGGACATCCAGCGGTTCAGCGACCATAACCTGCTGTAAGCTATGTCGCCACGTCTCATTGGGATGGGACCAGAGCAAACTACTGCATCAGACATCACTTTCGCTAATTTAAACACCTCTGTAAAGTTACTCTTGCTAACCTCTGACTGACGAAGGCGTATATCATTAGCTCCAGCATGTATCACTATCTTTGAGATCCCATGTTCTCCTAGACTAAAAACCTATTTAATTAGCAAAGCATGTTTGTAAATAGATTAGCCTTAGGTAAAGGAGCAGATCTGGGGGACTCATGGACGTAGAGTATCTGGTGAACTGGTATGTTTAGATGTTGTCCTCCCCACTCTCATTGTTCACTCAGGTTTGTTGATGGTGAGGTGATTGGTTGCTTTACATCTCAGTTCCCCCTCATGTCTGTGTTTCCTTGTAGTTCTCCCTTTTAGTTATGATGTCATAGTTAGTCCTGCCGGAGTCCCTGCTTACACTCTACACTAAATATACATTCACCTTATACATTATGTGACTGTGACCAGACCTAACTGTTATCTCTCTCCTCTTCTGCTCTCTCCTCTCTTTCTGCCTCTCTCTCTTTCCCTCTCCTTGTCTCTCTGTCGAGATATACATGTCGCTCCTGAGCTGCCAGTGATCCAGACCCCTCTGGCGCTGTCTGACCCGTCCTGGTGTCCTGTTGGAGATCTTGTCACATGGATGCCCCATGTGGTCTGTCTGGGATGCGTGTGGTGACTGGAGACGGTTCCACTTTACCACGAAGACTGTCCTGTCCTCAGCTGATACAGACAGCTGTTCCCTGGGGACCTGTGACTTCAGTCGTTCGATAGTTCAGGACTGGAATTTCCTACAGTCTACCTGAGCCTCCAGGAACAAACTGGACTCCATTTAATTTAAGCACATCTCCTGTTATACTGAACTTCCAGTCTTACACAGTATGATGCAGATCAATCCCTGTTATCCGATATCACCCAAGTGAGGATGGGTTCCCTGTTGAGTCCGGTTCCTCTCAAGGTTTCCTCCTTGCCACTGTCGCCATCGTTCTCAGCTTGCTCCTCAGGGACAGTCTTATCATTTTGATTCATACACGTTCACATCTCATACAAACTTAAAGAATTCTTTTGATTGTGTAAAGCTGCTTAAGTTTCCAACTTGGTCTCCAGTATTGCTCCAAGATCATTCCATTACCTCTAAATCTCAGAGATAGTTGATATTTTTGTCTTGTGTGAGACGCTCATTACTCTACTGTGCATAAAAAGTTACATTTTACTGCTATCTGAATGATGATGCAAACATGTACTGTAGAACTCAGAAAATGTGCATATTATAATATATTCTATTATTATTATATATGCATGTTTGCTGACAGAGTTGGTTTTCATCACATATGTCACTTTTGTTTTTGACTGCATATTTAATGTGTGCATTCTTTATTATTATTATTATTATTATTATTATAGATCTTATAATAATATCTTAAGAATCTGTTCTATTTCTTTGCCTATGTGACACTTTTTTCCCCCCATTTTTGTTCAGTCATGGGTCTATACTGTATTACCTCTGGTTTTGCATGTGCATTAGCTGAACTTCACAGTAAATAAATAACACTAGTAAGGTTGGGAATTGTTTTTATTTCAGTGGTAAGAATCACTCAGCTGGTTACAAAATTATTATTATTAGTTTAAAACATTAAGTAAATTATGTAAAGGTAAAAAAAAAGCCTTGTAATTTAAGAGATATCAGTTAATTATATTTTATATAAATAAAGACCAATATTATTGTTGAAAGGTTTTCTTGGTAAGTATTTTAAATGAGTCCTTTTCAGAAGCACCTCAGAAACCATTGAGGAGAACAAGAGTGTTTATTTATTTATTTATTTATTTATTTAAAAGTGTTTATTCATTTTTGAATTTAATATTTTCATCCTTTCCTATTTACTTGCAAATTTAATATCTCCGGATGTCCAACATCTGTTATTTCTTACACCTTCTTGATCCATTTTTCCTCCTGCCATCTTCTGCATGTTCCCAGTTGCCACACAACCAGCTACTGTCCACCTGATCAGCTGTCCGCTTCATTTCCCCCTTGTCGTTTAATGGTAAACCCAAACACATGGTTCAGTCCCAACTTCTAGATAAATACGTACCATATGTATTGAATTACTCTGACAATATTTATTCTAAAATTTAAAAAATTAAATGAAAACTTTTCGCAATAGAATTTCATGTTTGCTCAGGTATACAGTATTTACACGATATCTCTAAAACTAAAGAAGCAAACACCCAAACACATCTCAGCCGACTACATTTATTTTAATACAGTTGTATCTCGGCATATGAATTTTATCTGTTCTGGAGGAGAATTTTTTTCCAAGGCACAATTCCATATTTCGCTATGTCTTCACTAAACCTTGCACAAAATACAAAAATATAGAAACTTGCTTCGTCTAGCTTTCCACTAACGCAAACAAGTTTTGAATGGATACTGGATGTCTGTGCATTGTATCCGCCGTTTGGTTTGGCTCAGTTTCTTTTCGCTCGAATGTTTAGGAAAATTTCAAATTTCAGTTCTTAAGGAAATATTTTTCAAGGCTTTGCATGCTGACGTACCTGTAACTACATTTAAACAGAATTATGTTGGACATGAACTAAAGGAAAAATTGTGTACATTAGCCCCTTCACCATCTGTATGCAGGTTCCTAGCGTGAATACATTCACTATACAAATGGCTGCAACACAACAGAATTATTATTTAGACACAGGTAAAGACTTTTTCTGAAGGATTCTGATCTTCCTTCTTGTGAAACACCTTTCCATCTGGTTGTTCTCTCCATGTAGCTCTGATGTTCTCTGCCATCCTATTATCCTTCAGTTTCTGTTTGATCTGAAAAACAGACTACGACTTTTATTACTAGTGCAAGACGGAAACTCAAACCTCGTGAAAGATGTACAATTTCTACAAACACTTTATACTGTCACTACAGTTTAGTACATGAACTCATCAGTTTGATGAAGACTCTGCAGGATATTGTACAAGATAAGTGGATCATTGTGAAAGCTCACCTGCTCCAAGATGGACACCATTACTGCAGGACCGTTCACATCCTGGTTGGACTGCATCGTCACCCTTATGATTTGTTGTTGTCCTGTGATGACTGAAAAAAAACAAACAAAAAAAACAATTAAAAAGACAGACTATAATCACTTTAAATGTATTCTAAATACAAGACTGAATCAACCATGAACTCACCTGAGTAACAGAAGAAAGGCATTTTGTCTGAGCACTGTGCATCCGCAACCTCACTGTTATTTAAATAACCACAATTCTCATTCCCCAGAGCATTATCAGGTTTTCCTGGCATCCAGCTGATGGGATAAGTAGTGAAGTTGTTTTGGTCTATCCACTTCCAGGAGTCTCTGAATAGACCAAACTAGGTGTAGACATTAACCAGTCCCTGGATATTTGAGTTTTCTGTTGCATCTGTAGACCTGGCCAGGTCTATATAATGTGTTCTGCAGTAAATTTGCGCGTTGTACCATGACATTGCATTAGCGATGTAAATGTAGTTGTAAGCACCAGTTTTAGTGTCTGTGTGAAAAAAGAAAAAAAAAAACAAAACATGTTTACCGCTTAAGTTAAATAAATTTGTATTTAAAAATGTAAAATAGGTTACAAGATTAAGCTGAAATTAAGACCTCCAGTACACTATTGTCTAAATACACAAGTCAAATTTCATAAAGTTAATGACGTCCTACTCTACTGACAAAATCTTAAACATGTGTTGTTGCTTACAATTAAACCAGATAAACGGGTTTGGGTCTGTACATGTTTTATCCCACCAAACCCCTTTAGACGTTGCCCCACACGACTGACGTCCGCCCGAGTTGTTAGGTTCTCCTTTGGACCACGGTCTCATACTTCCCAGTGGCTCATTTGCATAGGACCAGCGCCAGCTGTTGACATCATTGTACAGACCAATCCAAACGCTGGAACTGAATTGTTGTCTTTGTGCTTCGTTCTGAAGTCGGATCATGTTGTCATCACCTTCAATGATAGCCAGGTCAGTGTGACTGACCCGGCAGTAAGCCTGAGCATTACTCCATGTTTCCCCCTGCTGGATGAGATAGTACTTACAGGGGACAGACAGGACGAGGGGGGTGAGTCCTGTGAAGGAGATGTTTAAAGGTTTTATGCATTGTTAGCTCTCTGAATTTCAGTAAATTTCCAGTTTTTCATTTAAACTCAGGTGCAAAAGATTGGCTGAATTATTGTAAGTTATTATTTTGCTACATGAATTGCTAATGAGCATTAAAACCAAGAACATAACATTGCAGGCTCTATAGACAAATAAATCATCCCTATTTACAGTAAAGTGTGTAGTGAGGATTTCATTACGAAATGACTGTTCATGCCAATTAAGGAAAAAAAATGCTTGTCTGTCTAAAATTTTGCCTCCTTCTGACTCATAACTCCTGGTTTTTACACTTCACTTCCCACACTGTCCTCCCTATTTTCCACTGCTGCCAGTTGTCTTGTGTTTATCACAGAGCGTTTTTACATTATTAAGTTCGTTTTGTCCTACATTACCGCTTTAATTTGTCGGTTTACACAGACTCGACCTCGCGCTTCTGCTTTCTAGACTACAGCTCTGTCTCGCGAACTGGCTTCATTACAACGCTGACTGGATAAACAACTTCGATCTAACTGTATTCATTGTCTCAGCCATGCCATCTCCACGGAAAGAGACTCCCACTCGCATCTTTTTTTTGTGCCATGCAGTGAACATAATTATATTACCTTGTAAGGTGGTCTTAGCTGTGTCACATTTAATAGTGCTGTTCACCGAACACCATTAATTGTCTTGCCAGTACTGGGGTATTTTTTTTTTCTTCTATGAAGCAGCAAAAGTAATTGTTTAAAAGTGTGGTATAATATTTCCAGTAAGAAGATTTGGGGGGATTTTAGAGTTAATATATCCGGAGAGTATGAAAGAGTAGCCCAGACTGCAAGAGGAAATGTGAGGAGGACAATAGAAAGTATAGATTTGATACCCAAGTGTAACTTGTGGGAGATAATGTCCTGATAATGCTTTGCAAAATTTGTGAAGAGCAGGTACAAGGTCTTCTCTAGTGCAACCTGCTTTACATGTCATGTGTGAAATGTAAAAAGAAATGGGGGATGTATAAATAAGTGTAGAGTTTTAAAGCTTTGTGTCACAGGAACCCCTGTGGATATCGACTTGGCAAACTGTGCAAGAGTCTTTATTTTATAGATACTTTTCGAATCTTTGTGTGAAATAAATTTGTATTTAATCTTTAAAGTCATGTCTCTGTCTTTGATCCAATCGAGCCAGCAGGATCTTTCACGTTTTTGTATATTCCTGGGTAGAGAAACAACCTAGGTGGTGTAATCGGGTCATATCACTTTAAGCCAAGGGTCACATAAAATGTCCAAAATCCAGGTATATTGTATATGTGTCTGTGTTCATGGTGCAGGAGAAATGATTCGGCCTCACCGGTTGCAATGAATTAGTCCGGGAGCACGGTGATTGAAAATGGCTGTCCTGTGAAGCTGTCTCGATGGTGAATAGTGTCCGAAAAATCCTCAGTTCAAAACAGAGCTGAGGAACAGCTGATGCCACTGTGCCATCGGGATCCCCCTCGCGATTTGGAGGCACAATCTTGAGAGTTGAATGAAATTCCACTTTTGTGACATCACAGCTTTTAACATACTGCCAGATGGACTTGCAAACTGACAGCCACCAGGCCACCTCTAGTAGCCTGAGCAGTGTTTTCAACCTCCTAAGATGCCCACCGAATGGGTTATGGTTGTAATAGTGTAGGAAGCCACGTGTTTGTGGTTGGGGACCACTAGCTGGTATTTCTTTCCTTGCTTCAAGGCACTGGTCAATATAACACCCTCTGGTGGTGTTCAAAGGGGATCTTCTGATCTTGTGCTTTCCTAGGATGGTCTCCAGTGAGAAGGTGAGCTATCATGCTATGCTTTTGGGTATGTCTGAGAAAAATGTAGGGGTTAAAATAACAACCAACTTTCAGGGGTGGATGTCCTTGGGACAGGGCATCAGGACCCAGGTTGAGACAGCCTTTTCTGTGATGAACCAGAAAGTCAAACTGCCCCAGCCTCAATGTTCATCAGTGAAGTCCTGACCTGATTTTGTTGCCAGATCTTCTACATATCTTGGGAAATGTCTAAACCAGATCTGGGCCAGAGTAGTTTTGCTAGTAGGGAATTATGTGGTCGGTCAATGAAAGAAAATACACATTTGTACATATTTCAAATTGCAATTTATTATTATCATTATTTTTTCTTCTTCTTTTATTTACTAAACACATCGTTACATATCTCACCTTCTACTTTTTCAAAAAACATATGATCATGAAAAGGTCAGATTTTTTTAAGATACCAGTTGTCCCCAACTTACAAACAAATTCCGTTCCAGGAGCATGTTTGTAAGTTAGATTTGTTCATAAGTTGGGGGCCGACAAAGTGAGTCCTATGCCTTTGACACAAATATACAATATAAAGCATACCAATCCACTTGACTTAATCTGTCCCCCTTCCCAACACTGCCATCATGTGGCCAAAAACCGTAACCACGACTAAAGAAATTAATCTCACAGTGAATGTTGTCTCTGCAACTTTAAATCATGAGGGGAATCTCGAGCACCATTTTATCTGATAGCGAATCAACCCTGTAAGAAATAATGGAAACTGACTCATTTTTAGCGCGCACACACACACATACACTATATCAGACTTAAGACATTTTATACGTTAACTTCCAAAATAATGTATATAATTAAAAGTATTGGTGTCTGGTGCACTGCAGTATCTATTTTTGTACAATACAGTAGACATGAGCTTCTTCCATTATGTGTTTGCATGTACAATGTTATCTGGGGAAATTTGTAACTCAAATGTTCGTAAATTGGGGGACTACATGTATTTACTAAGAATGTGATTCTTCTGTAAATATGTGAATTATCAGTCAAGAAATGTGTCCCCACATTCTTCAGGTGTTCGCCATATTTTGTTCTTGATTCAATACCATTCATTGTGACTAATTACATGAAGAACAAGCAGGACAGATCATTTGTCTCAGTAGCAACAAAAGTGAATCTGGATCGGTTTCGGCTGCTGTCTGCAAATCTGACTCTGTCCCAAAGTCATGCCAAACAAAAGGCTCCATCTTTTATATAGAGTTGACCAGGGGCGATTATAGGATTTTGTAAGTGGGGGGCTGCGGGAAATCAGATTCAATTACAAATACATGACTTAGAAAACATTAAGCATGATTTACAAAATCTTGAGCAATCTTGAGTGCGGTAATATGGGCTGTATTAAGTTAAATGTAGCACTGCCACAAAGGCCTGAAAATCATTTAGTATTTTTTGAGAAAAGATTTTTGCACATTTAGTCATAAAAACAACTGATAAAGTAACATTTATCTGTTTACTATTTATGTGGTTGTGAGCACTGCTGCTAAATCATCTCTATTCAGCAGTCTGCCGGTCAGTCTTGATCAGTCACGCAAAAATAAAAGCCCCAGAATGGTCCAACAATCTATTACATCCCTTGGCCCATTCAAGCAGACTGCATGACGCCATCTCCTAAGCTTATCAGTCCTCTGAGACAATGCAGCCTCTCTGATATCAGGAAGCGGGAAACTTAACCAAGCCTGGGAAAGGGGACCTGCTGCGTCTGTAGCTCTAAAAGACCAGGCGACCTCAAACTCTAACGGTGTAAATTGACAATCTGTTAAACAGATTGCAAAGTTCTGCAACGAAAAATCCACTAGAAGTGCCAGAGCGCCACCATCAATAACCAAGCAATCAGCGCATCAGCGAAGGGCTTCCCCGAGAGATGTCATTACAGCACCGAAGCACCAGCCAATCAGCAACGCCATTATTCCTTAACACCGAAGGTGAATCACGGAGGAAGACCGCAACGCAACTCAACTAAACAAACAAAGCTTCATACCTTGCTGAAATTGGTGGTCGCTTCATAACGAAACCATAAGCTTAAATCCAAGGCTCTGCTCTAGAAAACTTCATTAACCTTCATCCTTTGAACTGTTGTATGTTGTGTGTATGTGTGTGTGTATGTGTTTAATAGCGTAGTTTCATGTGTCGTAGTTTAGTCAAATAAATTCTTGTTTCCTGATAAAGAACTCTTGTCCTGGTCGTGTATTTTTAAGTCTAAACATTTGCCCAGATCTTAAGGGAGGGCGGTGCCACCCCATGCCCCCCCCCTCTAGAACTGCCCCGGGAGTTGACAAAAAAAAGTCTAAATTCAGACCTTAGTCCAGATTTGGCCACCATTGATCATAGTACTCTTTTTCATAGATCAAAATGTGCTAATTAAGGGAATAGACCTCTCTTAAGCCAAAGTTGAGCCAAATGTGGAAAATGTTTGTTTTTCTCATGATTTTGCTGGTTAAAGAGCAGCATTTACTTTTAGCTTTACTGCCATTTTGTCCTCTGCTATAGAGAGTCTTAAGCCTCTTAAAAGTCTTCCTCTCTACTCTTAACAGTTTTCACCTTAGTAGCTGTTTTAAAAACTGCGAGATGTTGCGTTTTGCACATGTACTACTTTAACAAACTCCTCCTAGGGGAATTGCCAGATGAAGTAAACTGGTATGAGGAAATGAGGAAATTAGAGGATACCTCCAATAGATTTTTTTTCTTGTTCCGGGAAGATACATCAGTGTACTAAATTTAATTTTGCCATGCCTATTCACGTTGACAGTTTCAGACAAAAATTTTCACCAGGGCTGAATTTTCTGGAAAAATTTGGTGAGTTTTCAAGCATGTTCAGGCACCCAAATTAGCAGTTCTTTAGGCATGGAAAAAATACATAATAATAATAATAATAATAATAATAATAATAATAATAATAATTCCTTCAGATACAATAGGGCTTCTCACTGGTCGTGCTCGGACCCTGATAATAATTCCTTCAGAAACAATAGGACTTAGCACCAGTTGGTGCTTGGGCCCTAATAATAATAATAATAATAATAATAATAATAATAATAATAATAATCTTTAGAAGAACTAGATGGCCCTGTGCACTTGTGCGTGAGCCCTAAATATAGTTGCAAGCAATGCTGATGGGGCCTAAGCACCTGTGTCATCACTGCCCCAGAGCACTAGAAAGACAGGATGGGCAAATTTGGGACGTGCAACTAAAGGATGGGCAAAGTTGGCACATGCAACTAAATCGGAAATATCAAAATGACAAAAGTGACCGTTTGGGTTTAATGAAAGAGATCATAAAAAAAGTAGTTTTACTGCACCATACTTTTTACTTTTACTTGAGTAGAGTAGTACTTTTACTCTTAATCTGCTACATTCGGCTACAGTCAACTCATTACCATAAATAGTTTACACTGTTAAAACATACATATGTTTAAATCAATTTTATTTGTCACATACACAGTCATACACAGTACGATATGCGGTAAAAGGCTTATGCAACTGACTGTGACCTTAAAAAACGATAAATATAGAAACTAATAAAATATAGAAAAACTTAGCTGTAAGAAGAAAAATATAGAAGATGACAAAATATAAAATATTTTTAAGAAATGGCAAAAATTGGCATAGAATTTAAATAAATTTTTAAATAGAAAGTCTGGGGAGTGTGCAAATATGCATGAATGTGAAGATGTAATGACCATAAATGTGACAAAAGAAATGTCCAGGGTGAGTACAAATGTGTAAATGTATAACATCCATAAATTGTCCATAAGTGTCTTGGGTGTGAGAAAATGTCCATAAAGTGCAGTGTGCCAATATTTTTTTAGTCCTGTGTGATTGAGAGACAGTATCGCCTGCTGGAAGAAGCTCTTCCTCAATCTCTTTGTGTTGGCCTTCAGGGAAGGGAAGCACTTTTCTGACCGCAACAAAGAAAACAGTCCATTGCTGGGGTGGCTGAGGTCCTTCAGGATCTTCCTGGCCTTGGTCCAGCACTGCTTGCTGTAGATTGAGTGCAGGTCAGGGAACTTGGTGCTGATGAAGAGCTCAGCCAATCGCACCACCTTCCTGTCAGGCTGCTCTCTATGGTGCAGTAGTAAAAGTTCCTAAGCACACTGGTGGGCATTCTGAAGTTCCCAAGCGTCCAAGGTGGTAGAGATGCTGTCTGGTCTTTATCACCATGGTGTTGATGTGACAGGACCATGACAGGTCCTGCGTGATGTGAACACTGAGGTATCAGAAGCTGTCGACTTTTTCCACTGGGCTCTCTTTGATGACAGGGTTCTGGTAGTTCCTCTCCTGCTATCAACTCCTTTGTCTTGCTGATGTTTAGAAAGAGATTGTTCCTGTTGATGGTGTTGTCAGAAAACTTGATGGTGGTGGAGTTGATAGTGGCCACGCAGTCATAAGTGTACAATGAGTACAGCAAGGGGCTCAGAACACAATCCTGGGGGGCTCTAGTGCTGAGAGTGCCCGCCCATTCTTACTGACTGTGGTCTGCCAGTCAGGAATTGGAGATCCACTGACAGAGAGATGGGCTGAGTCCCAGGTGCTCCAGCTTGGTGGAGAGTGTGCTGAGCTGTAGTTGACAAGGAGCATTTTAATGACAGGTTTTTAATCAGTTTAATCATTAAGGATGTACAAGAGGCAATTAATTTACTTCAAAATGGTAAATCGCCTGGCCCTGATGGTTTTGCCATCGAAATATTTAAAACCTTCTCTTCTGTCTTAGCCCCAATACTGCAGAGAGTATTTAATGAGGCTTTTTCTTCGGGTCGGCTTCCAACAACCATGTCTGAGGCATACGTTTCACTGGTGCAGACAGTCTCCGGCAAATCACATGCATATGTTCTGGTCCTGTCCAAGATTGAGTTCTGGTCTAAAATATTTTATACTTTCGAAAAGTCCTTCAGATTGTCAATCACTCCAAATCCTTTAACAGCTCTATTCGGAATTCCTTTTGAATCAAACTTATCCTCGATAAATCAAGCTGTTGTTAATAGGTCGATATATAAAGACAAATTCGTACAGTAGATATTTGTTTTAAAAGCTTTATGTTGTGAAAAAGTGAGATTAGGACATTTGTCTGAGTCTGCCTCTTTGCTACAACCCTGAGCCTCTGTCCTTTCTTGTAACGTGCCATTGTGTTAAATGAACAGTCCAGTTTGTTGTCGAGATTCCGTCGTTGTCGTCACTTGCCGTCACGTAGATTGGATCCAAGATGGTGGCATGGCAGTAGCATGCAGTCAAGTCAAGTCAAGTCAATTTTATTTATATAGCGCTTTTAACAATTGACATTGTCGCAAAGCAGCTTTACACGATAAAAAGAAGTAAGTCTGTATGCAATGTGTATGAATCAAAATGATAAGATTGTCCCTGATGAGCAAGCCGAGGGCGACGGTGGCAAGGAAAAACTCCCTGGGATGGTAATAGGAAGAAACCTTGAGAGGAACCAGACTCAACAGGGAACCCATCCTCATCTGGGTGATAACGGATAGCAGGGATTGATCAACTTAATAATGTGTACTGGAAGTTCAGTGTAACAGGAGATGTGTTAAAATTAAAAGGAGTCCAGTTTGTTCCTGGAGGCTCAGGTAGACTGTAGGAGATTCCAGTCCTGAGCTATCGAACAACTGAAGTCACAGGTCCCCAGAGCATCAATCGATGATAGGACAGTCTTAATGGAAACCATCCCCAGCCACCATACAAATCCAGGCAGACCACACGGGGCATCCATGCGACGAGATCTCCAACCAGAAGCAGGACTCCAGGACCAGTTAGACGGGTCCAGAGGGAAGAGGGGTCTGGATCACTGGTAACTCAGGAGCGAACATGTATAGCTCGACAGAGAGACAGAGAGAGGG
>JAAGKR010009026.1:0-28369 GCA_011419295.1 Clarias macrocephalus | reverse complement strand
TGTCTCTCTCTCTCTGTCTCTCTCTCTGTCCCTCTCTCTCTCTCTCTCTCCCTCTGTCTCTCTCTCTCTCTCTCTCTGTCTCTCCCTCTGTCTCTCTCTCTCTTTCTCTCTGTCTCTCTCCCTCTGTCTCTCTCTCTCTGTCTCTCTCCCTCTGTCTCTCTCTCTCTCTTTCTCTCTCTCTCTCTGTCTCTGTCTTTCTCTCTCTTCCTCTTGCAAATATTGTCCAACTTTTATTTTTTAAAGCATCTGTACTTGTCCATCAAGCGGTGTGGCCTCAGTTTTTTTTCTGTCAAGTAGGCGTGGCCTCTTGATCTAAAAATAAAGAAGGTGTGGCCACTGTATTTACCCGTAACGAAGGTGTGGCCTCTATAGGTAAAGTAGACGTGGCCTCTATATTTAACGTTAAAGAAAGTATTGACTCTATTTACCTGCAAAGAAGGTGTGTCCTTTGTACTTTCCTGTAAAGTAGGAGTGGCCTCTGTATCTGTAGATGAAGCAGGTGTTAAAGAAGGTCTCTGTATTTATCTGTAAAGACATTGTGGACTCTGTTGTATCTGAGGATAAAAAAGTGTGATCATTGTATTTACCTGTAAAGTAGGTGTGTCCTTAGCAATTACCTGTAAACTATGTGACTTGAGTATATGTCAGTCTGAATAACTAACAATTAGCTTTTTTTTTATCCATCTCAGCAACGAAGCTTCTGTATTTGCAGGACCTATAAAGTAGGTGTGGCCTCTGTATTTATCTGTAAAGTAGGTGTGGCCTCTGTATTTATCTGTAAAGTGGGTGTGGCCTCTGTATTTATCTGTAAAGTGGGTGTGGCCTCTGTATTTACCTGTAAAGTAGGTGTGGCCTCTGTATCTGTATAAGTAAAATAGGTGTGGCCTCTGTATTCATCTGTAAAGTAGGTGTGGCCTCTGTATTCATCTTTAAAGTAGGTGTGGTCTCTGTATCTGTATAAGTAAAATAGGTGTGGCCTCTGTATTTATCTGTAAAGTAGGTGTGGCCTCTGTATTCATCTTTAAAGTGGGTGTGGCCTCTGTATTCATCTTTAAAGTGGGTGTGGTCTCTGTATCTGTATAAGTAAAATGGGTGTGGCCTCTGTATTCATCTGTAAAGTAGGTGTGGCCTCTGTATTCATCTTTAAAGTAGGTGTGGTCTCTGTATCTGTATAAGTAAAATAGGTGTGGCCTCTGTATTTATCTGTAAAGTAGGTGTGGCCTCTGTATTCATCTTTAAAGTGGGTGTGGCCTCTGTATTCATCTTTAAAGTGGGTGTGGTCTCTGTATCTGTATAAGTAAAATGGGTGTGGCCTCTGTATTCATCTGTAAAGTAGGTGTGGCCTCTGTATTCATCTTTAAAGTAGGTGTGGTCTCTGTATCTGTATAAGTAAAATAGGTGTGGCCTCTGTATTTATCTGTAAAGTAGGTGTGGCCTCTGTATTCATCTTTAAAGTGGGTGTGGCCTCTGTATTCATCTTTAAAGTGGGTGTGGTCTCTGTATCTGTATAAGTAAAATGGGTGTGGCCTCTGTATTCATCTGTAAAGTAGGTGTGGCCTCTGTATTCATCTTTAAAGTAGGTGTGGTCTCTGTATCTGTATAAGTAAAATAGGTGTGGCCTCTGTATTTATCTGTAAAGTAGGTGTGGCCTCTGTATTCATCTTTAAAGTGGGTGTGGCCTCTGTATTCATCTTTAAAGTGGGTGTGGTCTCTGTATCTGTATAAGTAAAATGGGTGTGGCCTCTGTATTCATCTGTAAAGTAGGTGTGGCCTCTGTATTCATCTTTAAAGTAGGTGTGGTCTCTGTATCTGTATAAGTAAAATAGGTGTGGCTTCTGTATTCATCTTTAAAGTAGGTGTGGTCTCTGTATCCATCTGCAAAGTGGGTGTGGTCTCTGTATTCATCTGTAAAGTAGGTGTGGCATCTGTATCTGTATAAGTAAACTAGGTGTGGCCTCTGTATTTATCTGTACAGAAGGTGTGGCCTCTATATCTGTAGATAAAGAAGGTGTGGTCAGCCTCAATAAAGTAGGCGTGGCATCTGTGTGTGTCAGCCTTAGTACAGGAGGCCTGTATTTCAGTATTAGTAAGGAAGGTATGGCCTGAGTATTTGTCTGTCTGGATAAATAATATCTCTCTGTATCGGTCTCAGTAAAGGGGGTGTGGCCTGTGTATTTTCAGCACCAGTGGAGGTGGCCTGCCCGCTGCGCTCGTCAGAGACATGGCTTTTCTTCCCTCCATGCTCAGTGAAGTAGGCATAGCCTCGAAGCTGCCAAGAAAACCAAACTGATGAGATGTAACTATAAACAGATAAAAGTTCTGCCTCACACACATGGTGCCTCTGTGTGATGTGTAACGGAGCAGAAGCATGTGGGTCAGTGAACATGACCGTGTCCGGACCTCGCCGGTTCCTGGATGAGTTCTGGTGACCTTGGCTGTGTGGCGTGCTGCCAGGGCAGCGTTCGCACTTCAGTCTCTCGCCTCCCTTGTCTCTGACTTCAGGGGTTAAGAGGATGGCACTTAGCCAGCTCGGGGTATATACGAGTGCTGCCCCCTCTGACTCTCTGTGCGTGTGAACATATGTACGGGTGAGAAGGTCACGTCAGCGGTAAACCCAGGAGAGACACTGATCGTGGTGTGTGCTGAGAGTGCTGCGTGATTGCTCTAACTTTGACACGACAAGTGGTGTGCAGTGGGAATCGAGTGCTTCACAGCTCCTGAATAATAAAACACATTCCTTAGCAACATGCTAATCTGGAGTGGGAGTCCTATAGTTTTTGTCGGTTTTGAAGTCTTGATGTTTATTGTAAGGCGATGAATGATGATGAAGATCACGAGATGAATCTGGGAACAGCTGCATCAATAAACACACACAGATCTGTATTTTACAAAGGACTATTATTAAAATATATACTGACTTTGGATTTTACAGATCCACGGAGGTGTTGCCTTTGTATTCGTCACTCTTAGTAAAAGAGGTGTGGCCTAGGTGTCTGTCACTCAAATTAAAGGAGGTGTTGCCTTCCTCAGTACAGGTTAAGCAGGTATGGTTTGTGTATCTGTCACTGTCAGTAAAATGGGTTCTGACCTTAGTGACCCTCAATCTCAGCAAAGAGGGAGTGGCATCTGTATCTGTGACTTTTAGTAAAAGAGGTGTGGCTTTATGTCTGTCACTCTTGTAAAGCTCTTGTGTAAAGTTGCTTTGCGACAATGTGAATTGTTAAAAACGCTATACAAATAAAATTGAATTGATTTGAATTGAACTCTGTATGGCGATGGATCTGTCAACGCATTTATTTAGTAGGTGCGGCTTTGTATCTGTCTCTTCAAGTGAAAGAGGTGTGGCCTTTGTGTCTGTCACTCTAAATAAAGTAGGTGCGGCTTTGTATCTGTCACTCATAGTAAAGAAGGTGTGGCTTTGTATCTGTCACTTTTAATAAAATAGGTGTGGCGTTGGATCTGTCAGTGCATTTATTTAGTAGGTGTGGCTTTGTATCTGTCACTTTAAGTAAAATGGGTGTGGCCTTTGTAACCGTCAATCTCAGGGAAAGAGATGTGGCCTTTGTATCTGTCACTTTTAGTAAAGGAGGTGTGTCCATTGTATCTATTACTCTAAATAAAGTACGTGTGGTCTTTGTGTCTGTCACTCTTAATAAAAAGGGTGTGGTCTTTGTATCTGTCACTCTTAATAAAGAGGGTGTGGCCTTTGTATCTGTCACTCTTAACAAAGTAGGTGTGGCCTTTGTATCTGTCACTCTTAATAAAGAGGGTGTGGCCTTTGTATCTGTCAATCTTAATAAAGTGGGTGTGGTCTTTGTATCTGTCACTCTTAATAAAGTAGGTGTGGCCTTTGTATCTGTCACTCTTAATAAAGTAGGTGTGGCTTTTGTATCTGTCACTCTTAATAAAGTGGGTGTGGTCTTTGTATCTGTCACTCTTAATAAAGTGGGTGTGGTCTTTGTATCTGTCACTCTTAATAAAGTAGGTGTGGCTTTTGTATCTGTCACTCTTAATAAAGTGGGTGTGGTCTTTGTATCTGTCACTCTTAATAAAGTGGGTGTGTCCATTGTATCTATTACTCTAAATAAAGTAGGTGTGGCCTTTGTTTCTGTCACTCTTAATAAAGAGGGTGTGGCCTTTGTATCTGTCACTCTTAATAAAGAGGGTGTGGCCTTTGTATCTGTCACTCTTAATAAAGAGGGTGTGGCCTTTGTATCTGTCTCTCTTAACAAAGTAGGTGTGGCCTTTGTATCTGTCACTCTTAATAAAGAGGGTGTGGCCTTTGTATCTGTCACCCTTAATAAAGTAGGCGTGGCCTTTGTATCTGTCACTCTTAATAAAGTGGGTGTGGTCTTTGTATCTGTCACTCTTAATAAAGTAGGTGTGGCCTTTGTATCTGTCACTCTTAATA
This sequence comes from Clarias macrocephalus, assembly GCA_011419295.1. Lineage (NCBI taxonomy): Eukaryota > Metazoa > Chordata > Actinopteri > Siluriformes > Clariidae > Clarias > Clarias macrocephalus. Next base: position 23,958 of record JAAGKR010009026.1, on the reverse strand, counting down.
AAGAGGGTGTGGCCTTTGTATCTGTCACCCTTAATAAAATAGGCGTGGCCTTTGTATCTGTCACTCTTAATAAAGAGGGTGTGGCCTTTGTATCTGTCAATCTTAATAAAGTAAGCGTGGCCTTTGTATCTGTCACCTTTAATAAAGTAGGCGTGGCCTTTGTATCTGTCACTCTTAATAAAGAGGGTGTGGCCTTTGTATCTGTCAATCTTAATAAAGAGGGTGTGGCCTTTGTATCTGTCAATCTTAATAAAGTAAGCGTGGCCTTTGTATCTGTCACCCTTAATAAAGAGGGTGTGGCCTTTGTATCTGTCAATCTTAATAAAGTAAGCGTGGCCTTTGTATCTGTCACCCTTAATAAAATAGGCGTGGCCTTTGTATCTGTTACTCTTAATAAAGAGGGTGTGGTCTTTGTATCTGTCACCCTTAATAAAGAAGGTGTGGCCTTTGTATCTGTCACTCTTAATAAAGAGGGTGTGGCCTTTGTATCTGTCACCTTTAATAAAGTAGGCGTGGTCTTTGTATCTGTCACTCTTAGTAAAGGAGGTGTGGCTGTGTATCTGTCAATCTTAGAGACACAGCCACACCTCCTTTACCAAGAGTGATAGATACACAGCCACACCTCCTTTACTGTCACAGAGGTGTGGACACCTGGAGGGTGTGAGGCCACAGTGATAACCACTACCCCACTATGCTGCCAAATCCGAATGTATTTCTTTTTAATTTAAACTGTATGCTCCACCTTCCTTTTACTGAATTAAATAGATTCATTCTGCATTCAATTTGTTTGAAAGATTGTAATAACAAAAACAAACTCAAATCTTTTTTGCCTCGGATTGTTGATCGTGTCTCGTCTCGTCTCGTCTCGTCTCAGAACAATAGCCCCGGGCTCTTAATATCTCACCCAAACGCTACACTATGGGAACTTTGGGAGTCTTTAAGAGGAAAAGGCATTTCCGTGGCATGTCAGAAGGTGCTGTCGTGTTAATATTTAATTTGTACTATTTATTTATGGTGTTTATAAAAGAAGCCAAAAGCCAGAAGGGATTCGTGGATGAAATGCGTGAGTCATCACAGTGCTGTAGTCATGGTCATGTGTTGAAGGTCATGAGATTTAATGAATTCAAATGCATGTTTATGCAAAAAAAAAAAAAAAAAAAAAAAGTTGATTATTATTCAGATTCGGACTGCTGTGATGTATCAGGCACAAAGCTGGAAGATGTTTAATCATTTAAGCCGGACAGTTTCCTGAGACTCCATGAGCGTTGCCCGGCGAGCCTCCTCACGGAGCGCGTTATCTCGAGTCCTCGTCTCTTTCTCTCAAGTCCTATCTGCATTCCAATGACAGCGCGGCTGCTTAATTATGAATTGGTGCAGATTTATACGCTATAGATTACACTGCGAGGTGCTATTGGTGGAAATGATTAATGGGCCTCTGTTGCCATCGCGTCTCTACTTGATTGAGCGTGAATTTCATCAACACGGCTGCTGTTATACACTCGGCGCCTGTGCATACTTAATTTCCTCCCCGTCGCTGAAGGGTCAGAGGAGCCACCGAGTGTCATTGAGGGATGTTGTACAACAATAAATATGTGATAAACGCCCCATGATGATGTGCTTTAGAGCCAGTTTAGATACTGATCGACTGGCGGCCGGACTCGACACGGCGCAAATGCAAAACGAGTCGTGATGAGGGTCAACTCGGACTGAAATTTATGAACAGAGTCAGCCAAAATAATGTACACACACTTCAGGAAAAGGAAAATAGATGATGTAATATATTATATTAATATAACATTAATAATATTATCATATTATTATCATATAAAACGTATAGCAATACATTTAGTATTAAAATATTTATACAAGTTTTTCTTTTCCTGAAGCCAAAAAAGTAAAACTTTTTTTTTGTTTTTTTGGGCTAACTATACTGTATGTGTGTGATGCATCACAGGCCGCTATATCCAGCAGTACAGCACTTCCTCGCACATGATATAGCTCAATTATACCTGATCATTTATTCACAGGTACATGTAATGCAAGCCAGTGATGAAAAGAATGATTACGGTACTGTGCAAACGTTTTAGGCACATGCAAAAAAGGTCTGAAGAGAAAGGATAAAAAAAACAAAAACAAACACAAAGTGGTGCTGGTAGCATGGGGTAGTGGTTAACACCGTCCCCTCCAGGCCCTGGGTTTGATTCCTGCATCAGGTCTGTGTGCACGTGTCTGAGTTTGCATGTTCTTCTCCCTGTGCTTCGTGGGTTTCCTTTGGGTTCTCCGGTTTCCTCCCATAGTCTAAAGACAAGCAGATTAGGCTAATTGGCGTCGACAAATTGGTGAACCAGTGCCCGCAGCATGTGAAGGTTGGCCTGAGGTCCTACCACGGGTGTACAAGATGCGCATGATGACATGCACGCCATTGACATTGGCATCCACGGCCCCTAGTTGGACTACAGAGCTTCCTAGAATGAAACAGTAATTACTGAAACAGACTCAGTGTTTGATGTGATGACGCTTTGAGGAACCTTTAGTGCAGTTTTATAAGGAAATTTGCTATAAGTTTTACTGAGCATCCTGTAGAACCTCACTCAGTTCTTCTCAGGACTTTGACGCTTCACCTGCTTCTTTTTGGCATGAGAAACCCAGCAGCTTCCTTTTTTCCCCCCCTCTGCTTATATAATGTGCTGCATAAAATTTATCTGCTAAAAATAAAATCAACTTATTCTCTGTAAAAATGCTGTTGTTGATGAGTTTTCTATAACAGCATGAAAGGTCGTGCTCTTTCCCCTAATAAGGCAATATAACATTAAAAAACACATACGCACACACACACACACACACACACACACACACACACACACACACACACACACACACACACACTGTTGCAGCAAAACAAATATCATATGTACAGTAAGAAATTGCATACAACTGTTTGTTACAGTAATATGATTCACAGTGGAGTGCAAAAGTTTGTACCCCTCTTGTTTTCAAATGGTGGGTGTGTCTAAAACATGTTTCAGGTCAAGCAAACAAATATCCAACAACAATGACGTTAAGTCAATCTGGGACGTGATGAAATTTCTGGTGAATGAAGTGGTAAAAGTGATTGACATTTACACAAAACGTCAAGGACAGTACGGTGATGCGACTCTTTAAAACATTTGAATGGTGCAAACCTTTTAAAGAGGTCTGTACACCTCAGGGGCTTAAGGAGTTCCTGGGAGGCCGGCGTTTCTGCCGTGAAGCAGGGAGTCTGATCAGTCTGAGAAAACATTCTACAGTGATGGTATTCCAACATTGGGATAAGTGCATTAGTGTATCAGGGGATTATATAGAGAAATAACGGGACTGTGTTCTGTTATTCTGTGAGTCCCGGTTTGACTCGAACACCCCTCGAATATTAATATGAGATTCAGGAATAGAAGAAAAACTTTTTTGATGGTTGATCTAAGATTTTATTTTACTTATTATATTTTTGCTGTGAACTCCATCTCACACACACACACACACACACACACACACACACACACACACACACACACACACACACACTACGTTATATTTTCCACTCATTATTTCTCTTTAGTAGTGTATAAAACGTAACACATTAAGACAATATTTTGGGGAAATTTCACTTTGGAAAAATCATTAAAACCTGATAACCACCCAGAACGAGAGAAATATCTGGAACAGCAGGAGTTTCAGTGATCGAAGCAGACGCGAGGAGACGCCTGAATGATGACCCGAGGATCATAACTCATAAAGAGAAAATATAACACTGTTACTGAGCTGGAGATTGAGTGCTAATATGAGCCGACATGGCCTGGAACAGATTTGTGTGTGTGTGTGTGTGTGTGTGTGTGTGTGTGTGTGTGTGTGTGTGTGTGTGTGTTCAGAGCCTGGTACCAAACATACACACATTCCCGCTTTATCTCAGAGATGATGCACAGATAAACTCGCAGCATTTATGCAACACGCCGTTTGTTAGTCACAAGAAAAATGTCTACATTAAAATAAAAAAAAAAACCAAGCTGAGATAAAGATGAAGGATGGAGGAGTTTGTTCGGGCGGGGTTGGAGATGGGGGGGGGGGGGGGCTAAAGAAAATAATGAAATAAATATATCTACACTAATTACTCTTCCTCCTACACACGCGTCAAACGAGCTTTAAATGATGACTTGCCTGCTAGTACAAAAAAAGAAATAAAACAGACATAAACCTCCAGGAAAGGTTAAAAGCTATTAAGCCACGGTGTTACGATTCATGTGCAGTAAGTAAAGAAGAGAAACACTGTGTGTGCTGATGGTTAATAAAAATAATCAGCGGCAAGGGCATGTAATGAAGTGAAGTTAGGAAGAATAATTCACAGGCTAACAGTAATTTTCATAAGAGGAATTTGTGCCATCACGATGAAATTTTTTTATTAATTAAAAAAGAAGACATCAATATTCTTATACTTTTAATTCATTTAGAGTTACATTTAGTGTTATGGAATGTCTGTGGAAGATCACAGGAAGGAAACGAAATGCCAGTTCTTTTATTATTTTAATGTTTTGAGTGTATTATTCATTTTAAAAATCTAATTTATTTAGGTAGTTTTGTGATTTTCATCTGATGATGTCACCTGGTCTGCAGGTCTATAGACAGTCTGTTAGCCTGTGAATTATTCACTTATTTTTCCGTAACCCTTTATAGGGGACTCAGTGAAATTCATAATTTTCATTTTTATGTTGAAAATCAAGGGCTGTGAAGTTACTGTATATGTTTCCTCAACCGTCATTCATAGAGGAACAAAAAAAGCTCCTTAATGTGATTAGGATGGATGGCAGTGTATTTTATTATTATTATTATTAATATTATTAATAATAATAATATTTCTTTAGAACATTCTATACTCAACCTTGTTACTTGTTTAAGAGCAAAATGCAAATATATTTTATCAACATTATGGACCTGACATTTAGACTCGTATTGAACAAAAAGTCTCAGAGCACAGACAAGCTTAGTATCAGTGAATTTATTAGCATAATGGGTAATTTAGCCTCTTTGGCTAAAAACCAACAAACATTTAAAATCAATACAAACAGAACGACAGCAAAGTGAGATAAATCCACTTACAGCAGCATCCCTCAAAACTTTTTTTGTTAAGTATATAACCTGATGTAATGTATGTAACAATGTCCAAACTGCATAATGTCCCCCTTTTTTTTTTTCTTTTACAAAATGCATCACGGACATTAAGTGCCACATACAGTACCTGTCATTTATTACTGCTGGAATGTCTGCATGTCTGCATAAACACCTATTTTTGTACGATCAACATTCTCCAAAAATGATTTGAACACATTTAAACCGCTCATGCAACATCACAGGACAGATGCAGTGGGACAGATGGTAGCTCAGTGTGGTTGGAGGGTTGGTGGTTCAAACCCCAGCTCCTGAACCCGGTCTGCTCCAGAGGGTCCGTATCATGGTGACCATGTGCACTGACCCCGGCTTCACAACGAGCTGGAATATATGAAGAAATGTACTTCAGTGTGCAGTAATGTACTGTATATGTGACAAATAAAGGCTGAACTAACTTATCATTGAAAAGAAGCGATGCGATTGGTTCATCATGTTGTGTCGCTTTCTGCTCGAAAATCAAAGGCTCAAAATGTGGAAATTTAAAGCATCTGAAATTCATTCATGGAATCATTTTGGATGTGAGATGTCCATGTTACGGATGTGGCGTGTGCCCGAATCAGTTCTCATACAAGTTTTATAAAGAACACGTTCAGGTCGTGAATTTTAACATGAAACATGTTGAACAATAACAATAAAAAAATAACCATGAAACTAAATAATCCTGTTATTTTTTCCTCTCTTTCTTTGTACTTTTTGTCAAGAGTAAAAAGAGCTTTTGAGCAAACGACTGTTTAGGACAAGAAAAATTTTTGGACATCCATAATTCATAACTATTAGTTCCGTAACTACTAGAAAAATAACCATGAAACTAAATATTCCTGATATTTTCTCATGTCTCTCTTTCTTTGTACTTTTCACCTCTTTATGCGTTTTGACGCTCAGCATTGGACTTTACTGTTTAATCCATCAAGTTAGTCAGTAAAAGCACGTGAAGTAGTTTCAAGTACCGGGATGGTTCGATAAGAGCGCTATGAATTTTCCACTTTTCCCCCAATGGGAACGTTGACTTTCGCATGGAATTGCCCAATACAGACATATTTTCTAAGATTTATTGTAAAAAAATATGATTTTAAAACCATTGAATACTTTAGATTTAAATGGAACCAGTGTCGTGTAATAACCCATAATCATCATCATCATCACTATTAGCATCATTCCGCAGCTTCCTGTTTTTTGGAAAACGTCCTACTTCATCTCTGATCTCGTTTTTTTTTTTTTTTTTATCTCTTTTGCTTTTCACAAATCGTCTCATTTTTCCACAAGTGCCGAAGCCTTTTGAATACCTGACCCCGGTCTGGATTAACGTTTTAAAGAGGGTCAGCGTGTACTTAACACTGTTTTAGCTGTGTGGTGAACGCTCTCAGGGTTCAGGACCTCTTATTTTAACAGCATAGCGTCTGATTTGTGTCTCAGTGCCACCGGAGTGGATAATCGACACAGCGAGGGTCTTAAAGACGCCGGATTTGGGCTGGTTTTGGGTTTTCTCTTCGTGCACCGGGTGTCAGGGATCGTCTCGACTCCGCCTTTTTCCGCCAGCCAGACGCGCTAATGGCACGCTGCGAACGTGCGCGGCAGATCCATGTTGGATGTGACATTTCCCGTCAGTGTTAATTATCACATCTCCATGGCGATTCGGTCACACTGCACACTAATGTGAGTCGAGAAGGAGGGGGAGGGGGGGAGGGGGAGAGGAGGGGAGAGGGAGGAGGTGATGAGGGGCGTCACGTTCCAATTCACTGCGGCGTACAAACATACAACACACAAGACACAACACACTGCACACAACACATGCCTGAACAGAAAATGGAAGGACAACTTCACACACACACACACACACACACACACACACACACACACACACACACACACACACACACACACACACCACACACACACAGTCAAATTTTAATCCCAACTAATTCCTACATAGGCTGAGATGTTTGTGCTCTATTAAAGAGGTCAGTATACACACACACACACACACACACACACACACACACACACACACTGGAAGTGTTAACCCAAGCATGAAGAGCGCCACAAACCTCAAAATCAGACATCAGCCTTCACTATTCCATACATGTGACATGCAACATTCCTATTTTTTCTATATTTGAGATTATTCCTGATCTTTTTCTTATGGCAAAATGATATGATCTTGTATCTCTCTCTCTCTCTCTCTCTCAATATATACACACACACACACACACACACACACACACACACACACTACTCTAGTGCCACTAAATCGTGATTGGAGAAATTAATTTTCTAGGGCACCAGTTCTGGCAGTTGTCCAGGTTTACATACAGTAATGCACTTGTTTCTATAGTAACAAGTCATTTGGATATTAAAATAAATAAAATAAAATAAAAACCCAAAGTAATCATCAAGTTTCGGATGTGTTTATGTTACATTTTATAGAAGGAGTCTCCAGTGTCAGCATTTAGTAACACACACTAAAAAATGCTGGGTTGTTTTTAGCAGGTTGCCTCTGTTGGGTCATTTTTTACAGGGAGTTGGTACTTTTTGTTTAGCCCAGCTTGCTGGGTTGGAGTTGGGTTAGCTATTGACAGCTAACATCACAGACAGGACCGCCCCTCCCCCGAAGTTCATTCAGTGGCTCTGTCAGCTTCGTGTCTTTTTTTTTTTGGAGCCGCTGGAAATTTTTTTTAAATATAAGGTCTGTAGACACACTTTCACTCACCTATGACTGAATTTGTTGACTGTATGTAACATTTATTACTGTTACCGTGTTACACTCAAAATTTCAGCCTGGTCTGTGCTATAGCAGCTAGTTTATCTGACAATGGCGGCTAGCGAGCCAAACCAAAGAACCAAACCTGTGTATGAAAGAAACTGCAAAAATGTCTGAGCTTTTTAGTTTTCTTTGTAGATGCTTGCAGGGTGTATAAAGATGGTGAAGTGATGAATGAAAGCTAAACTATTAACTGTAGTGCCAGCATGATGATAGCATTTAGCTAATTTGCTAGCGTTAGCAACCACTTATAAAAAGCTGATGTGTTACAAAACACTAATCTTCTTACAAATACACAGACTAGTCAATCCTCTCGATTTTTCCATAAACTTTTAAATTCTTTAATTTCTTTCTTTCTAAGGTTGGAACCGACACTGTGGAATATCTCCAGCAGGCTGAAGTGTCCAGGCCGAACCCCTACATCCTGATGTTGGGAGATGATGACCAGCGCTGCTCTCAGGCATTAGTGCTCCTGAGTAATAGTATCGTAATGATGTCACTGTCGAACTTGTTTTGTATTATTTAATCTTGTATTTTAGAAAAATTTATATTTTTTCTATGATTTGTGCATGTAATTGGGTGTTTATTGCATATATGTATGTTTTGCAAAACTCAGAGTTTTTTTTTTGTTTTTTTTTGTAATAGACCAGTATATCAAAGTAATTTAACTGTTTAAACTGTTTTACCCATAGACATGTAAAACATAAAAATAATAATAACCTATTTGTGAGGTAGAATTAATTTAGTAGAATTTGGACATTCTATAATTGATTAAATCTCTGTAGAGTTTTTCCTGTAGAGGGTCTCAGGAGGCCTGGTGTCTATCCCAGGGAACGGGCCCAAGGCATGGTGCACCCTGGACATGGTGAAAAATCTATTTCAGGGCACAAGCATACACACACTTCAGAGAATTCGGGAACGACTCTGTATGTCTTTGTATTGTGGGAGGAAACCTACCAAGCATGGCGGGGGGAGAACATGCAAACTTCATGCAACACCTGACCCTAGAGGTGCGAGGCCACAGTGCTAACCACTACACCACTGTGCCGCCCACGTTCCGTAACATTACTGTGAATAGAAATACTGGAGACTTTTAAAAAGTCCATCTTGTGGATTTGTCTAACTTTGTCTATTCTGGGGAAAATTACTCTGGAGTAAGGATAAAAAAATAAACCAGCTCATAATCAAATTCGGAGCATTCACAGTATCTCCGCTTCATCACATCACCCTGTCACTGATGGTGTGAATTAATGAATTCTAGTGAGAAACTCTTACATTATTACATTATTAAGAACATTTTATATTCATATGAACAGTTTGACAGCAAAATAAGAAAAGTACTTTTTTTCTTCTTCTTTTTCAATGAATGTTTCGTGCATGTTTTCTTTGAATCACAGGGGTGTTAAAAAGTACAAATGGCAAAATATTTAGTTCAAATTGTTTGGGTTATATCAGTGTGAATTTTATGTGATTTACGCTCTAACTCCACCACCCACAGGTTCGTCACAATGGATAAATCAGGCTGGAGTTGTGTGTGTGTGTGTGTGTGTGTGTGTGTGTGTGTGTGTGTGTGTGTGTGTGTGAGAACTTCAGTATGCAATTTAGTATGAGTAATATATTTGTGTTTTAATGTAAAAATGTAGCACACATGCTTTGATTGTGGTTTGTGAGAGAAGTGGAATCAAATTAGTTCATGGAAAAACATGTTGAGTTTTGTTGCACCCAAAACCCTTTTCATTACAATGATTGCTGGAAATCATGAGAAACATTAGAAACAATACAAAACATAACTGTACAGTATCTCTCTGGCTAATTTTCTTTTGAATATATAACCAGGACTCCCAAATTCAGCAAAGCCATGCAAGTGCAAGCAGGAAAAAAATAGGGGGAAAATGTATCAACTGGGAAGTGAAATTACAAACTAGCTTCAGCACAGTGTTTACGCCGCAGTATCATACACGCGCTCACTTATCGTCTATACCGTTTAAACCGCGGCGGTCCTGGAGCCTATCCCAGGAGACTTAGGGCACAAGGAGGAGTACACCCAGGACAGGGTGCCAATCCATGGCAGGGCACACACACACGTACACTTACTCACACACTCTATGACCAATTTGTCTTTGGACTGTGGAAGGAAACCGGAGTAGCCGGAGGAAACCCACCAAGCACGGGAAGAACATGCAAACTCCATGTACACAGAGATCGAACCTGGCCGGGAATCGAACCCGGACCCTGGAGGCGTAGTGCTAACCAGTACACCACCGTGCCGCCTGGTATTATACACAGAGTAGTTTTGTTAAGTATATACTTAACCTGATGAACAAATAAATGTGTCATATCTTTCTCCCTGTTGCACCTAGTAACGTGCAAAAAGGCACTTGGCTTTTATCTCGTTTTGCTATCAAATTGTTCATTTTTATACAATTAATCATATTAAATTAGTCCTCAGATTTCACAGAACGTAGAACACATGAAACACGTACTGCACCTATCATTCATTACTGCTGGAATGACTACAAGTGTAGTAACAGACGGTAGTAACAGAGTCTAAAATCTTCTTTTCTTGGCATCAAAATTCCCCAAAAATCCTCGTTAGACATTTTGTTCGCTCCCAGCAGCCGGTATTCTGCAAATCCGGCAGTTTGCCTACATTGATCATATGGCAGAAAAAAGCAATGCACGCTGGCTTGTTCTCAAAAACGTGGTGCTACTGTACCTGTGCTGGTTTGCTTAAAATGTGGACGTTTAAAGTATTGAATCAAATTTGACTCAGGTTCACGTAAACAGGCAAAAACAGAATCGCAATCGCAAACCTTAAACCATAAACATGAATTATACTGTTTATACATGGGGGCGGGGCTTAGTGCTCATTGGCCACAGTGCAAACATTCGGTCAAACATGTGCGGTGCTACGGAGAATCCAGTTCTTCTGTTTTTCCTTCAGACTAAGAGGGTAGTTCATTGCGTATTGTTAGTTTATAGCTTCATTATTTTTACTTCAGCATAAAGTAAACTTCACACCGTTTAAAAAAAATTTTTTTTGTCATATCTTTCTTCCTTTTGCTCATAGTAAAGTACAAAAATGGCTTTTATCTCGTTTTGCTATCAAACTATTCATATTGTTACGCAATGTTCACATTGTTCATATTATATACATGTTTTATATAATTACTCATATTAAAGTCTTTTTTATTAGTTAGTTGATTATGAGACATATTAAATTCAATGAATAAAATATTGTTTAGAAGTTTTTCTTCTTTACTGCTAAACATGTAATAACCCTTGAGTGTAAATCCCTGACTACAAAGTCTGAAAGTGAAATATGAACAACAACAACAACAACAACAACAACAAAAACAGAATAAATAATAACTCATGGGTGAAAACAGAGAAAAATGCTGTATAGTAAGAGAGAGAGCAGATTTTCAAAATGTTAAGAGCCTCTTCAGTGCTGTCAAGAGAAAGAGAGAGAAAGAGAGAGAGAGTTTAAAGTGCGTCCCTCTCCTCCAGTTTAAGTAACCTTGATTGCTTCTTTTTTCTTAAAACACAAATTCCTCTTTGTTTTCGTTTTGGAAAATAATGTTAGGACAAATCTTGAATCACTGAAAAACCCCCATAACAAAATAAAAAAAGATGGACTTGGATGTGCAGAAGACTGAGTGGATTTGCACTGGCTTCATGAGGGTAAGAGCCTCTTCACTGTTCTACAGACAAAACATTTAAAGCACTACAGTACTTATCCTTTTCTTCTTTTTTTTTTGAGTGCCTTTCCAATGATTTTGTGTTTTTTTCATTTCTATTCTGCTTTTTTTATTCCTTTTGCTAGCAGTTTTTTTAACCTTAATGAGCATGTGCGCATCAGCGTCATTTAATTTCCTATTTCCTTTATTTCTTTATTCTTTATTTTCCTTCTTTACTTGTGTAGTCATTTAATAGTTAGTTTTTCTGTTTGTTTAATTTCTTTGTCTTTCTTTTATCTTTTCCTCCCAGAGCATCTCAGAGCACTTATTATACTGTCTCTCTCTCTCTCTCTCTCTCTCTCTCTCTCAGTCTCACACTTCCTCCATGAGTCGATCACTACTCACACTTCGACATGTGTTTTTTCATTGAGAGTGTGTATTAATCAGAAAGCGGCAGGGATGGAGGAAGACCGAGAAGATTTGTCGTCATTTTGTCTGAAGCTCTGAAGAAGCTCGATGCTCAGCACGTCCGTGGCTGCAGGATCGACTTCCAGCCCGCACCGCACCACCTGATCCGGCTAATGAGCTAGTCTCCGCTAACATGCAGCACGCCCTAATTAGTGCACTAAGGCAGCGAGGGGCAGAACTGGAACAAATACCTGCAGGTTGAAGGTTTTATCGTGCTGATGTACGCCGTGGAGAGCAGAGGATCTGAGGCGTGAGGGAAAGACGAAGGACTGAAACACTGAAACACTTCTCCTGATTTTCATTTCAGATCTTTAACCCTGTGTGATGTTCAGTTTTACAAAAAAAAAAAACACCAAGAATGTTCAGGGATAACATGATCTTAGTTCTAGTTAACGCCTATAATAACTCCTCTAAATCAATCAATCAGTCATTCAATCAATCAAACTAACAGAAAATAAGAAGAAAAGAAGCAGAAAGAAAGAAAGAAAACAAACAAAAGAAAGGCAAGAAAGATAACTATTCCAAATATTGTTTAAAAAATTAACCTGATATTTGTTTAAAGGCCTACAAACTAGCAAAACAACAAAAGACAAATGAAAGAAAAAAAACAAAAAGGTAACAGTTCCAAATAAATTTAAATAAAAAGGCAACAAACAATAAACTAATTAACCAAGTAACTAAGGAAAAAGAAAAAAAAAAGAAAAAAAAAGAAAGATAACAGAGAAAAATATAGCATTGTGTGTCAAAGAATAATAATTTGGCAAAATAAGTAAACGTCTGAAAATGGACTTTTATCTCGTTCTGCAATCAAACCATAATTTCAATATAATTCAATCATAATATTGTAGTGTTTTTAATTAGTTAGTTGTTCATGAGACATATTTAGGTTTAAAATGTATAACTTATAGAAACTATTTCCATCATTTTAAAGTCTTTGATCTTTCAAAATAAATACCAAAAACTTGGCACTAAAAAAAGTAAATAAATAAATTGAAAAAGAAAAAAACCTAATAAAGTAGCTTGAAGGGACACAATCAATCATCTATAGTAATAATTAACCTAATGAAGACAATGTGCAACAGCCTGTATAGCCCAGGACAAAAATGGACAAAAAATACATAAAATAATGTGTCAAATAATATAAAATAAATAAATAAAGACATAAAATATAATGGAAATAAAGTGCATGTAAAGTTGAAAACTCACAAAGTGAAAAGAAGTGACAGAGTAAGTACAGTAATAAAGTAAAGGTATAAAAGCACAAAATGAGAAATAAATAAATAAAGTGTTTCTAGTTTACAAAGGTTTATGTAGCTTCGAAAATGGGCGACTAAAAATGTAACCAATACACTGAAATTTTGAAAAGATAAAATTCTATTATAAAGATATAAAGAAAAGCACAAAAGATATAAAGTGAGTTGCGTGAATTGTGTTCTTTATAGTTAAAAGTTGTCATGTTTTGATTTTGCTTCGTCTGAACTTTCACAAATAATCCTCTCGCAAACCTACGGTACTTTTTCTTCCCTTTTGGATTCTGTCTGCTGTATTTTTGTTTTCTTTCTGTACCTGAGCCTTCTGCCGCATTGTTCTTAAAAATATACCCCTTTCCAGACTATTTCTGTTAATTGTGTATTATGTTCCGGATTGTTCTCTCCCCTCAGTGTAAACCAACATTTCATTTAGATTTTTTTTTCTTTTGCTGTAATGCACTAGTGCTAATGAGAATTGGCAGTTGTTTTGAATCACAATGTCAGAACAAATTGACCCAACAAAAAAAGAACTGCAGTTTATAAAAATCATAAGAGAAAAGGATACAATTAGCTGTTTCCTACTGAAAAGCATCTTTTAAAAGAAAGTTATATGTGTCAATTAACATGTTCAGTTTCAAAGAAAAACAAGGTTCCAAGTCAATTGGAAAAAAAAAAAGAAAAAGTTTTTGCTAATTAAATCTATTTGAATGATTCTATCATTTTGTCTCCACTCTCTCTCTCTCTCTCTCTCACACACACACACACACACACACACACACACACACACACACACACACACACACACACACACTTATGTAACACTGGAAGGAAAGATGACAAGAAAAGACAGAGATCTGAAAGCAGGTGTGATAAATAATCAAACGAGACTGCAAACCTTCTACACTATATGATAAGTGTCTTAAAAGCTCTAAACACGCGACTTCTTTTAACGCTTTGCTAATGAATCAGGATGGTGTAGTTCATGTCCATATTGTGCTGTTTCTTTAACAAAGTGTTAACATATAGCTCCACCAAACTGGGTTCCACCTCAGCTAGTGCATTGTTTTGTCCTCATGTCAAATTCCCTCGGTTTCACTCCTCCTCCAAATGCACCATTTCAGTGTCTATGTAAACGAACTACAGCTGAGCCACGCCCCTCCAGAAAACAGTAGAGCTGAGCAACAATCCAGGGGAGGGGCTCTTCTTATATGAGATCACAATAGGGGGAGGGCATTTGATTTGTTTGTGTAGTAAACAAAAATTTGTGAGCGTTTTTGGTTTGCACACACACACACACACACACACACACACACACACACACACACACACACACACACACACACATGCACAAATTTTGTGTTCATCTGCATACAGTAGTTCAGTTGTATATCATTTTGAAGGTTATATAAATGCTGTTCGGATATTACTCAGCAGGTGGCGCATTGCAGCTTCATGTGATATGTAACACAACGCCATCAAGAAGTGTTGTGGAGTAGAAAGTACAGATATTTGTTGTTGGATGTACAGTACAGGAGTAAAACTACTAAAAGTACAGATACATGAAAAGTAAGTAAATGTGCTTAGTTACCTTCCAATTATGTCTGTAACTGGCCAAGTGATAGACTGAGTTTATTTATAATAGTTTTATCATACTGAGAATATTATGGTGGGAAGCCAAACATCTAGCGTGATATAACAATAGGCGTGGTGGGAGGTAATTGAGTGCATGTGCATCATGACTGTACTTAAGTACACATTTCACGTGAGTAGTTTAATCTGGAGATACTTTTTGCTTTTACTCCACACAAAAAGTTCAGCAAATATCTGTACATTTACTTCACCGCGTCTCTGCACGGTGTTCGTTACACAACCACAGAGGTGTGGGGTACCTGAATCAGGAATTTCGCCACCTGCTGACTGTTTTGCATAGTTGCGTGACTTCCTTTCCTTCTGTCTAATAACATACAGTAACAGGTGTTTGAAATCAGAGGCAGGTTTCAGACTGGGATGAAAAACAGCATGTTCACAATCGCAAAGCAGAGAGAGAAAGAAAGAGATAGAAAGTGTGAGAGAGATTTTTGTTTTGGATGTGAGCTAATGCAAACTCAGGTACACAAGTAACTTTACTTTTACTTAATTAAGTTTTACTTTCACTCAAGTACAGGATTTTTGTACGTTGCCCACCTCTAGGTGAGGGTTCCATTGATGTACATACTGTAAGTAGTGCAAAATTCAGCAATGTAGGTGAAAATGTAGAACACAAATAATGTCTACATCGATTGATTTAATTTACTTTTTTAAATTATAACTATTATAAATTATATACTTTTTAAAAATTTTAAAAATGATGTTTAAAAATTCAGGTCGAATTCGAGCTCGGCTAACAGACCAATCTATAAAAACTTAGCGCAAGCTTTCTGAAACATTTATATTAGCGACGTAGCAACACGTACAGTAGCTACTTGTATATTCTCAGTGCTACTGAAAGGAGACTGGTAACTTTGAAGTTGGACTGTGTTAATACTAGGAATCATATGAATGTTCATAGATTCAGTCTGAGAAAGTGGTAACAAGTATTTAAACTTCAGTAACCAAGTAATATCATTTTGTTTATTTTATTGTAACAATAAAAACAAACAAACAAATTGTTGTACTTGTGGGGACCAGCTAATTGTCCCCATAATGTCAAAGCGGTCAGATGTTCCTGTCCTTTTGCGGACTGAGACATTCAAACATGAAATGAAATACACACACACACACACACACACACACACACACACACACACACACACACACACACACACACACAGTGTGCAGTCTGTACACCTTAATCATTCTTCTTTAAAAAGGCAATTAAACCAAAAAGCAAAAAAAAAAAAAAAAATCCAGTGTTACATAACTGTGTGTGTGTGTGTGTGTGTGTGTGTGTGTGTGTTCAGACCTTTACATTTCCAACTCAAGCAGTACATCCAGCTTCGTTAGTTTGTACTAAATTAACATATGAGATATACATCAAGGAGAGCGAGGGAAAGAGAATAACGAGAACCTTGAATTTTTCACACTTTTCTTTTACGAAGAGAGAGAAGACGGGTTGTGTTCAAACTGATGGACCTTCCGTGAAGTACACGAGTTGAGAGCAGGTTAGGAACATGACACTGGGGTTAAAATGTAGGAACAGAGAAAATCAGGAAGAGGAAGATGGACAGAAACATTTTCATGTTGTGAAAAACATTATCGAACACTTGGACAGGGATGTTTAAGTGAGAGTCCACTGGATGTTTAAAGCTTCATACCTTAGAAAAAAAGGGTCTCTATATCAGAACAAAGGTTCTTGAAGTTCACTAGAGAATTATGTGTTTTAATGCTTGAAAAAAAGTTCATTGAGGAGTCTTTAGTGTTTCATTGGATCATTGCAGGTTCTTTTCTTCTAAAAGTTCCTGGCTGGTTCTTTAAGTGTTCTCTTGAGAAATATAAGTCAATGTCTTGTACACTTTTTCTTCCACAGTTTCTTACGACAGAAAAGCAAAGATCCTTCAGGTGTTCAAAGATTCATTGGATATTTATGGATTCTTATCTTATAAACAAATTATAAATCCAGTGGTCACCATTGGCCACCATGATCCCTAGTTGGACTATTGAGGTTTCTAGATGGATGGATGGACGGACCTTACAAACTGTACAGTATTTCCCAATCAGGTAGAGTATTCTGAGACTCTTTAAAATGTTTCCTGGATAATTATATTTTCTTAGCTTCTAGAAAAAGGTTCTTCGTGTTCTCCTCTCAGAAATAGTTCCTTGAGGATTCCTAATAAATATTAGTTCTTTACTTACAAAATTAATGCTTCAGAAACAGAAAGGTCGCATCTGAAATGCTCGTCCTCCAACTTTTCATTGAGTGATTATTGTATTTTCCGGTGTTCCGCTTTCTGAACACGAACTTTTAGAGTTCTACAAAAGGTCCATTTATTAATTATGGATCCTTATCTTCTGAAATGTGTTTTCCAGTGCAATTGTTCTTCTATGGTGCTTTAAAAGTTTGAGATTATACCTTATCCAGGAAGGGTTTCATGAAGATTCTTAGCCATGAAAGGTCTTCATGGAGTCGTATCAGAAATAGTTCTTTCAGAGGTTATTAGAATATTACCGGTTTACAGCTGATTTCTGAAATATTCTTGATGGTTCATTAACGGCTAAACGTATCGGGGAAATGATGGTTTATATCAGCTTACATTAAATAGTTGTCCTATGATAGGGTTCTTCAAGGGTTCTTTGTATAATTACAGATTCTTTGCTTCCCAAAGGAGGTTCTCCGGTCTGAAAGGAAGCTTGAAGGGTTCTTCAAGGACTCGTCAAATAATTAAGGGTTCTCAGCTTCCATAAATAGTTCTGTTGAACCCCGTGTGTGACAGAAAAACACTCAAGTGGAGGATGAATCTCCTGAAGTCTTGGAATGTTCTGACATGTAGTGATGTACCATTCAGTATAACACATTTGTTCTCATGATTGTTTAGTGTGTGTGAGTGTGTGTGAGTGTGTGTGAGTGTGTCTGCTCATGCTTATGATAATCAGCATGTTAAACAGCTCAAGAGGAAAGCAGAAGGTGAGTGAGTTTTTGTTTTTCCCAGAAGTGCTCAGATCAGTGGTATCACACACACGCGCGCACACATGCGCACACACACACACACACATGCACAAAAACACACACACACACACACACACACACACACATGCACAAAAACACCAGCAGCATATTTGTTTCTGCATATCTGAGAGCCTCAATATGTAAAAGAATTCTCAGAGCGGCTTTTCTGCGCCAAAGCAACATCTGAGCAAACCAAAAAGGCTCGAGTGTGTGTTCCCCGAGCGGGCCGTGGTAGTGTTAGATGCGAGACGAGAGAGTGTATCCTCCTCCATCCCTGAAGACCAGACACCATCTGCTTCAGATCCATTACAGAGCTCGCTCGGACACGCACAAGGATGCTATAACAATCGATATTTCACCCTGCTAATTTATTTCTTCGCCATTTCTTAATTGGACCTTGACCTTCAAGCCGGATGTCTTCAGGGCAAGACGTGTGGACTTTTTATTATTTTATTTTTTTTATGTTCCTGCAGTATGTAAAGTAATGCACGTGGGTTAAGACTGGGGCACTAATTAAACAAGACCAGTTGCCTTTTCTGCGGCGAATCTAGGTCGTAAAATCGGTGAATATTGGTACATTAAATGCTGTAAATACATGACCTACTTAGGACAGGTTGAATTCCTGCTTAGCCGTGACATAAATCTTAGAAAATTAGTTTTTTTTTTTTTTTTTCCTCAAGGTCGCGTGGCAGAAATACAGAAGCAGGATTCTGATAGCTCGCAAGGACACGCCATTAGAAGGTGAAAAGTCTGTTCTTTTTGTTCAAGTAAATGAAGTTTAACTTCTAAACTTCTGAAAAGTTTATACACACAAACTGCACTTTCGTCCTGCATGACATCACTTCATTAACTTTTAACATTTGGCCCCATAGACTCAGGGTTAAGTTACAGACACCAACAAAATGTCACGCCAAACTTAAAATAAATAAATAAATGATGGAATGCATTTCAAGGCCAAACTAACACACTCTCTAAAATACACTAATATTTAATTGAACCACATTTAGCTGATTATACACACTGCAGTGTCCAGTCCATGTGTATAAATGATTCCTCGCTCTTTCACAATCTGAGTCCTGGAACATGACGTGTTCCATCTGGGAATCCAAACTCCACAGATGTGATGTGCTGGTGATTCAGTACATTCAGGTGGTCATGTGACTTCATTTTATCTCCACATGACGTTGCTGAGTCTCGACCTGAGCGACTGAAGCGACCCCAGATCATAACACTGTCTCCAGAGGCTTGTACAGTGGACACTATGCATGATGGGAGCATCGCTTCATGCGCTTCCCTTCTCACCCTGACACGCCCATCACTCTGGGATAGTGATATCTGGACACAGTCTGGAATCATCAGGTCACATGACCTTTTTCAATCGCACCAAATTGCCGTCTTTATGCTCCCTAACAAACTGAAGCCTTTTTATTTTGAGTCTCAGTAACAAGTGGTTTTCTTATGGACACACGGCTGTTTTGTTTGTGTGTGGAAATACTCGTATGTTCACTATTAAACAAGGAAGTGCTTCTTGAACAGCCATTTTCAGGCCCAGACTCTCACTGGACCAATCAGGAGATTTCCAGAAGATACTCCAGTTGTTTATTAGTTGCTTGCTTCAGGTCATTTTCTTGTTGACCTTCTGCCTCTCGGGTACTCTGGAAATGATTCGTACTGTCTTAATATGTACTTAAATCATTTTCTTTCCCTCCTAACTGTTGGTCAAGTGTCTGTGACAGATAAATACCTCCACAGATCATGATGCTACCACCACCATGTTGTTTTGTCTATGGTACAGATATGGTACAGTATAAAGCATTTAATGCCTGTTAATATGAATTATGGCCAAATTTAGTTTAATCAGACCAGATGATCTTGCTGGTCATGATGTGAAAACCAATTAGGTGCCTTTTGGCAAACTCCAAGTGAGCACTACTGTGGAATGTAACCTTTCTAACCACTACAGTTTACCGTATGATGGAGTGCTTTACTTATTTACTGATTATTGGAGTGCCGCATTGATGGTTGTCCTTCAGTACAGTAAAATCATTCATTTATAGTGACGACTGGGTTCACGTTTAGCAGGATGGTCAGATCTGTGATGGCCGTGGTTGGGCCAAATCATATATACTGTATATGATTGAGGCTATCATGCTCTTGGTACCCTTGTTTAGATCTGTTGACACAATCACAAATGCAGATCTTCAGGCTGTTCTGGTGATCATTTGGCTTGGTTTCAGTCTGACACACACACACACACACACACACACACACACACACACACACACACACACACACACACACAACTTAGAGACCTTTAAAGTGATTTGTGTGAGCCTTTCCTAATTATGTCCAATCAATTTGTGGTCTCCAGTAAAGTTGTAGAAGCTTTTCAAGGACCACAGATGGAAGTAGGATAGAAGCAGGGTCATAACGAAGGGTCTGAATGCTTATGTCTTCAATCTTATCCAGGAAAAGGGCCAGAGTAGCTGCAGGCTTTCGTTCCAGCCGAATAGGAGGTACTGATTGAGCGAGTGGAATCGGGCGTGGCTCCTGCCCGGCTGGAATGAAAGCCTGAAGTCACACCGGCGCCTTTTGCAGTCGCAGATTGAAGACTTGAGGCCTAATGGCTTATGCAAATGTGATATTTCAGTCTTCTATTTTGAATAAGTTTACAAAACATTCTTTAATCTTGCACCTCACCACTGTACATTGACATCGAAGAAAATCACCATTCGCTCCACACTTCCTATACGATTTATTCATTTTTTAACATGATCGATCACGTCCAAGTGTAGCAGCGACGCCTTTACGCCTCACATTGCATTTTCCTTTCAGGACTCTACAGTAGCTGGCAAGGCTGATAATGTCCCTGTGGCTTTTTATGTCTCGATGATGCTCATGTTGCGCTGTAGAGTCACTCGAACATGCCTGTCGTTTCGCGGCTGCTATTCGCAGCCTCGTCCAATCTCACACTCAATTAGAGTAGCTTCATTAGGTGCGGGTTGAACCGTATTGTTTGGAGGCTAATTGCATGTCTATTTGGAGTGCAGAAAAAGAACTAGCACCATGCAAGTGGTTTTGAACTTCTCGGTCTGACAACGTAATAAATATATGGCAAATGAAGTGCTAAAATGAGCTCTCTAGATAGATAGACAGATAGAGAGAGAGAGCAAGAGAGAGAGAGACAGGTAGTGAAAAAAAACAAACAAAAACAACTCAATCCTTTCTCACTAATAAGCTCCTGATATCTTCCTTCATGCAGACGGTGTATTAGGCATCTAGACGAGGTTCCAGATTGCATATGACATCACAGGACGCTTGTCTCGCTCTACTCCTGTCTTCTTCAGCCCCGATGGCATCTCTCTTAAATCTCGCTCGGTGTTTACAGCCTTGCTGTTCCTCTTTAAACGTTCCCTTTTGACAGCTAAATAGCACACTATAAAACAAACACAGAGCCTCGGATTCACAGATAGCGTCCCTCCTGTAACAATTGCTCTTTCCCTGTTTTACTGGGTGAAAATCGATCCTCTCTCTCACTTACGCGCACACACGCGTGCGCGGGAACCATTCAGCCGATTCACCGCAGTTAACTATTTATTTACAGGTGTAAATGTTTGTGTAATATTATCGGGTCGTTAACCGGGCCGGTTGTTTTTTACGAGGCCGGTTTTTACGAGGAATGGTAAACTTTATGATCGGCTCTGTTCATCTTGAATTCATTATTGAAAAGCACAAATAGATAATGGATACAGTACTTGAGACACTATGTACTTGTCTCAGTTTGTGAAAAAAGTTCTCAAAATTCAATTGATTTATTAAGGTTCGAAGATGGAAACTAACAAGGCAAGCGGAGGGTCGTGTCAAACTCGTTCGGATGTTTGATTAGATTCAGTCGATTGGGTTTCTCAATTTTAACAAAACAAAACAAAGAAGCGAAAAAAAAAAAAACAAAATAATTCAAAGAACTACTTCAAAACACACAAAACCTGGATATTTATAAACACCTGGAAGCTCACAAAAGCAATGCATGAAAGCATCGTTAGCAAAGCACTAGAAATTTGTCATTTGCATTAAATTAGGATAAAATGACAAACAACAGAGGTTGTATAATTAACAACAGCAACAACAAAAAAAAAGCATAACACTTTTTTTTATTATAATTTCACAGCCAAATAATCAGCAACGTCAGTGTGGTGTAATGAAGCAGAGTCACCCTGACCCGAACCACCATGAGGCTGATTATTTTCCTATGACCACATGTCCTGAGG
Organism: Clarias macrocephalus; assembly: GCA_011419295.1. Taxonomy (NCBI): domain Eukaryota; kingdom Metazoa; phylum Chordata; class Actinopteri; order Siluriformes; family Clariidae; genus Clarias; species Clarias macrocephalus. The sequence goes on along the minus strand of JAAGKR010009026.1, from coordinate 1,699 downwards.
TGTTTTATTTCATGTAGCGTATGTGACAGCGATTTTCCAAAGATTACAATTTTTGATTATTAATAATATAAAGTGATGCTTCATACATTTAATTTGTTTAATTACATTTAATGTCAATTATTTCATTTTTATCACTACATTAAAGCTGATTTATTCTCCTATCCTTATTACATACTGTCCCTTCTCTGCATGAACATATTTATGCTTATTTTTTAAAGCGTATCCACATTTCCACATGTTTCTAAGCAGTCTATACGCAGGATCCACTGTATACATCCCTGTCAATGAGCTGTTACCATAGAAACGATAATTGTTAAAATCTTTGAACTAACGTATTAACCATATAAACCTACGCTTTTACTGTTAAACATCGTCTGACTAATGAGAATCCCGAACCCTTATACCAGAATATTGGTGTAAAGCATTGCTATAGATTTCTAGAGTGTCTTGCAAAAGTATTCACGCCCCTTGGACTTTTCCACATTGTGTCACATTACAGTACAACCACAAATGTAAATGTATTTTATTTGGATTTTATTTGGACAGACCAACACAAAGGGGCACATAATTGTGAAGTCGAGGGAAAACAATAAATGTTTAAATATATATATATATATATATATATATATATATATATATATATATATATATATATATATATATATTTTTGCAAATAAGAATCTGAAATCGGAATTTTCGTTCATGGTTGTAATGTGGGAAAAATATGGAAAAGTTCAAGGGGTATGAATAGTATTTGCCAGGCACCGTATAGGCTGATTCTTGGCTAAGTTGGCTTTAGCTCATGTAGCTCGATAATTGTCTGCTCTAAAGCTTAAATTCTGAATTTCTCCTTGTTGTTGTCTAGGTTAAATGTCTTAAATATTAGTCTAGCACCCCTGTGCTGGAGCAAATTAAGTGCTAATTCGCATGTCTGTGAGCGTCACGGCTGCTCCGCTACGCTGGTTTGTTGTTAGCTAGCACTCGTTTTAGCATCCAGTTTGGATTTGTTTTTGTTTTTTTTGCCATTTTATCCTCACGCCGACTGTGAGCTGCTGATATTAAAAACTATCAATCAAGTTTTCCATCTTGTTCATTTGTTTTATTATCATTTGATTCGCAAAGTTACAGAACAGAGACAGAAGACTAACAAGCTAGATTAGCGCTAATCTTTTGTTTTGTGATTGACTCAGCAGCATGAAAACACACGGATGATTAGAAGAACCAAATATAGCAGAAGGCCATTCTATGTATGTGTGTTGATTGAAAGAGAGAGAGAGGGGGTGGGGGGGGGGGTGGAGAGAGAAAGTGGGGGAGAGAGAGAGAGAGAGAGAGAGAGAGAGAAAGCGCATCTGCCTGTCGTCCACTCCGAGTGGCCAGCTGTTGACTTTTTTGAATAGAATGATCTTAAATCTGATAGCCATTTGGTGCAGGCGCAGATACAGAGAGCCAGAGGCGCTGGCCGACAGTGGAGCCAGACGAGTCCCGAGAGAGAGGAAGCACTTATCAGGCCCACAGGGAGCGATAGAGAGACAGAGAGAGACAGAGAGAGAGAGAGAGAGAGACAGAGAGAGAGACAGAGAGAGAGAGAGAGAGACAGTGAGAGAGAGAGAGAGAGAGAGAGAGAGAGAGACAGAGAGACAGAGAGAGAGAGAGAGACAGAGAGACAGAGAGAGAGAGAGAGACAGAGAGACAGAGAGAG